>APFE031235248.1:7528-31097 GCA_000404065.3 Pinus taeda | reverse complement strand
TCTATTTTTAGACATATGGATCATGTCTATGGATTGCAGGTTGCTGTTTATGGATGATTGATCAAGTTGGAAAAAATAGATGGACTTCAATTTTTAGACCACAGCGGAGTGACATCACAGCGGAGTGACTGCTCAGTCTAAATATAGAACAGTCAAATATTATTAGCTCATAATAATATTTAGACTATAAACTTTGTCTTATTCTCTTGGAGCACTTTAGGATGAGCTACGGATGTGGTACATGCAGATCCCAGAAGGAAATACGTGGTTACTATGGGATGACTAATATTTGCATGTTCAGTTAGAACTCAAGTAAGTTGAGTTTAGTGGACTGGAGGTGCAGTTGATGGAGTTGTGTTCAGTTTAGCTTTGTTTAAACTGGTTGTATTTAGTCTAACTGGCGAATAGACTAGAGATGAGTTGGGTGAATTAGTTATTAATTAATTCACAAGTTATTTACTCATAATACAACTAATGAATACATCAGTTAACTCAGTTGCATGTTCAGTTCAACAGGGACAGGTGGTAGAGAATCAGATTGCTATCAGTTGTGACTATAGTTGTGCACCAGATCTTGCACAATCAAGGGATTGAGTATGCCAATGAGTTTGCCCACGTATTTGCCCACATTGTAGCTTGTGATCACGTGATTTTTCCAAGTAAATACTAGTTTTCTTGAGCCATTATCATAAATTCTCATGCAGGTATTGAGCAGTAGAGGAAGGCAAGCAGCGGAGGAGATTTGAGCCAGTGATTGATTCAGATCTGAGCTGTATTGTGTGTAACAGAGGTGGAGATACTTGTGAGAAGTATTATGCTGTGTAATGTTACATGACTCAATCATTAAGATACAGATAGTTGGGGTTTTTAGCGAGATGCTTTCCCCGTGATACATACTGTGTTAATGTGTGAATGCTCTTGATGTTTTATTGTTATTGATGCTGCTATATTGATGATCAACATAGAGGAGCTTATGTATTGTTTATGTTTTCCGCAATAGTACATGATCAGGATAATCTCCATTGAATATGTGTTAAATTATTCAAAATTTCGACAAAAGCTTCAGTTGGTCTTAGGGACTGGTTACCTAAGTGGTTGGGATGGCTCCCGAGAGTTCTATTATTGATGTGGAAGGTATGTGTGGTGTGTTTCTCTTGATTTGAATTTCTTAAGGTGACTTAGGAGGTTGAATCAAATCATAGTAGCCCCTCGTCACATATTTACCCCGGTTGGTTGGTACTTGGGTAGATGTGGGAGGAGGGTGTTACAAAAAGGCTTATCATGGAGTGAGTAACTCCTAGGAATGTGGATGAGGTAAGATCATTTATGGCTTTAGCACACTAATACATGAGGTTCATCAAGAACTTCTCACAGATTACATATCGCATCACATCATTGCAAAGGAAAAGTAAGAAGTTTGAATGGAAAAAAGAATGTGCAACAAGTTTTGAGCAGTTGAAACAGTTGTTGACAAATGCTCCAATATTAAAGATTGTATATCTCGATAAAGAGTTTGTGGTATGCACAAATGCTTGCAAGAGAGGACTTGGTGGATTTCTTGTGCAAGAGGGATAAGTAGTATGCTATGAATCACAAAAACTGAATGAGCACGAGCATAATTATCCGACACATGATCTTGAGTTGGCAACTATCATCCATGCATTGAAGATGTGGAGGAATTATCTTCTTGGCAGGAGATTTGTACTTATGAGCGATCACAATGGATTGAGGTACCTATTTGACCAACTGAATTTGAGCACCAAGCAAGCTAGATGGTTGGCCATGATCAGTGAGTTCGACTTTGAGATCAAGTACATTAAAGGTAAAGAGAACATGGTTGCATATTTTCTTAGCAAGCAGATACAGGTGAACCACATAACAATTGTGAGTTTTTATGGGACAAATCTATAGGGTCAAATCTTATAGGTAGGTTAGCAGGATAACAGGTACATGGAGCTCAGGCATAGGTTACAACAAGGTACATGTGTAGGTACAGGTGCACAGGATGTGGACTATTGTCTCAGAACAAATGGATTGGTCATATTTAGGGATAAGATATATGTGCCAAATGACAATAAGCTCAAGAAACTTATCTTGGGAGAGTTTCATGTGAAATTGTATTTAGGTCACCCAGGATATCGGAATACTGTAGAAATTCTCATTGTAGATCACCTCATAATGCAATGTACTAAAGCAAAACACTTGATCTACTTCTACAAACAATTTAGCGGAAGCTTAATCAACCATGAGCAACATCAATAAGAACACATATAACTGATATGGAGAAATCAAACACACATAACACAGAAGATATAACTCGGGGAAATCCTCAACATAAAACCCCAACTTTGTATTATCATAAATAGGATTTACACAAAGCCTTAGCTCTCACACAGCTAGCTAGCTCTTAGTACAATCCTCACAGATGAAGGTGGAAATACGTCAAGATTACACAAAGTCTTAGCTCTCACAACTAGCCAGCTCTCAGTACAATCCTCCTGGATGCTCATAAGCAATCAAGACTTTTGCTAAGCCTTCTCCTCTGCCCTCTAGGCCTCCTATTTCCTTGCACAGTTTCTCTTGGGTGATCCTCCTGTTACCAAGTGTAACATCGATCTCTCACACTGATCTCACACCTTGTAAAACTGCACAATCCTCAAGGAACCTTCAATCCTCATCATGGATTGGCTTCGTTTATAGGAAAAATATTCATCCAATTGATAGTACATTGTCCCTTCTTTGATCTTAATTGGGCCTTTGGCAGAACTGACATGCATCAGTTATTTAAGCTATAATATTCAGTTATATGAAAATACCAGTTGTTACATGCATGCAAGCATTAACAAACTGTATCTCATTAATTTAATAACATGTTAAATTAATCTAACTGAACTTGACTAAGTTAACTAAGCCAACTAATTACAACTCATCTTTATCTCTTTAACTGATGGATAAATTCAGCAATTAACGAATAAACTGTTGCATGTCCTCACATAGACTTCAAGTTTGTTTTTCCTTAACTAATTAACTCATGGAGATTAATTACTTAATATTTTAAACTGTTGTTAAGACCAAATTCGTTTTTACTTCCTATTGATAGACCAAGGACTGCTATAAATAGGAAGGGACCCAGAAATGCTATTTTATAACTTTTTATTTTTAGCAGTTTCACCTCTCACCCAAGGTGGCCAATGACCTCAGTGGCCAAACTACTATTTTTAGACATGCTATTTTTAGGAGTCCTATTTTTAGCACATTCTAAATTTAACATTTCTTGTTGCACATTTTTCAACACTCCCTCTCAACAAGAAAGGCTTCCTCTCGAACCCGATCTTGTAATTTTGAATGTTCTGCATGCAACACATCTACTCGGTCCACTTGCTCCAACAACACTTGGAACAAAAACACTCCCAAGTGACCACTCTATTGGGCTAGGAACATACTCTGATGTTGAAGTTCTACCTATTACTGACAAGTTCTCCCTCTCTGACATTTGCGCTACTGCAACATCTCCATGCATCTCGCACCATTGCACACCTCTCTGTGCCACCTAGCACTACGTAAAACACTTGTGCCTCTTGCATTGCTGCAGCCTGCTAGCTATGCGCTGTCATGGGATTCCCTGCACTGTCGCTCTCTCTGCCGCTCCATCCGCATTTGTCTCTACCCAATCAGTCAGTTCCTGCTACTCCACATCGGGGCTCCTGTAGCAAGGTCTCATCCAAGAGGTTGGGTACCTCAAGGATCCTACCCCTCCTCCTTGGGACGATTACTCTACATCACCCCACCTCCTACCTGGAGGTTTGGCTGCATGCGATCCCTCTGCCCACCTGGCTCGAAGTTTCCCCCTAATAGAGGTCTCTGCATGAGTAGATGTCTCTACTCGATCTCCTCTCAGCTTCCCCTGTTGTGGCTGCTCCACAACCTCCTAAAGTTGCTGCACCAATCGTGGCTCCTCCACAATTGTCTGAGACTTCTTCTGTCTCTGCATGTTGAGAGGTAATTTACTCTCCCTCTCAACCACCAAGTATCTAACCTTTGCCTTGCTTCTCAAGGATTTGCATGCATCTTGTACCTCAAGTGCATACAGTTTCTTGGCTAGCACACCAATCTATTTCCACTTTCCCGCCGTCACGAAATTTTCTAGAAAAGGAGCTGATTTTAAATCAGTGATATTTCCCTCATCCGAACTCCGGTTCAACTGATTTTTTTTTTTTGGGTATTTTTCCGCAAGGAATCCAAATTTGCTATTTGTTTCTAAAAAAATTGTACAAATTTTTTTAGATCTTCTCTATAAACTCTCGGCCCAAAACTCAAAACTTTGAAATCTTCTCTAGCATATTGTTCTTCCTTAATCACCTGTGCTTTGATACCATGTAGAAATTCCCACTATAGATCACCTGGTAATGTAATGTCCTAAAGCAAAACACTTGATCTACTTCTACAAACAATTTAGTGGAAGCTTAATCAACCATGAGCAACATCAACAAGAACACATATAACCGATATGGAGAAATAAAACACACATAACATAGAAGATATAACTCAAGGAAAGCCTCAGCCTAAAACACCAACTCTATATTATCATACATAGGATTTATACAAAGCCTTAGCTCTCACATAACTAGCCAACTCTCAGTACAATCCTCACAGATGAAGGTGGAAATACATCAGGATTACACAAAGTCTCAACTCTCACAGCTAGCCAGCTCTCAGTACAATCCTCCTCGATGCTCACAGGCAATCAAGACTTCTGCTAAGCCTTCTCCTCTTCCCTCCAAGCCTCCTATTTCCTTACACATATTCTCCTAGTGATCCTCCTGTTACCAAGTGTAACACTGATCTCTCACACTGATCTCACACCCTGTAAAACTACACGATCCTTAAGGAACCTTAAATCCTCATCATGGATGAGCTTCCTTTATAGGAAAAATATTCATCCAACTGATAGTACATTGTCCCTTCTTTGATCTCAACTGAGTCTCTGACATAACTGACATGCATAAGTTATTTAAGCTATAATATTCAATTATCTGAAAATACCAGTTGTTACATGCATGCAAGCATTAACAAACTGTATCTCATTAATTTAACAACTTGTTAAATTAATCTAACTGAACTTGACTAACTTAACTGAGCCAACTAATTGCAACTCATAATTACAACTCATCCTTATCTCTTTAACTGATGGATAAATTCACCAATTAATAGATAAATTGTTGCATGTCCTCACATAGACTTCAAGTTTGTTTTTCCTTAACTAATTAACTCATGGAGATTAATAAATTAATATTTTAAACTATTGTTAAGACCAAATTCGTTTTTACTTCCTATTGATAGACCAAGGACTGCTATAAATAGGAAGGCACCCAGAAATACTATTTTTACAACTTTCTATTTTTAGCAGTTTCACCTCTCACCCAAGGTGGCCAATGACCTCACTGGCCAAACTGCTATTTTTAGACATGCTATTTTTAAGAGTCCTATTTTTAGCACATTCTAAATTTAACATTTCTCGTTGCACATTTTTCAACAAAGACATTAACAGCGATGAAGATGTTCTACTAATGGCAGAAATTGAAGAAAGAAGTGGCAAAGTTTGTAGCTAGATGCTTGGATTGTGAATAGGTAAAAGTAGAGTGTAAGCATCCAAGTGGATTACTTCAACCTATTCTAATTCCAAAATTGAAATGGGAGGTCATTTCCATGGACTTCATTATAGGTTTGTCGAGGACAGTTAGACAACATGATTATGTCATGGTTGTTGTGGACAGGTTGACTAAGGTAGGGCACTCCCTTCTAGTATTGAAGTCTACTTATTCAGCTAATGATGTAGCACATGTATTCATCAGGGATATAGTGAGGTTGCACGGTGTACCAAAGAAGATCATATCAGACAGGGATACCAAGTTCACTTCTAGGTTATGGAAAGAGTTATTTATAGGTTTGGGTACAAATTCGGCCTTCATCACAACTTATCATCCTCATACAAATGGACATGCAGAGAGGGTCAATAGGACATTGGAGGATATGTTGAGGATGTATATGATGCATCAACAACGAGAGTGGGAAGAGTACCTTCCACTGGTTGAGTTCACTTACAACAATGGGTATCAGGAGTCTTTGAGGATGAGTTTGTTCAAGGCACTCTATTGTTGGAGTTGTAATACTCTTATTAGTTGGAGTGATCGAGTGAACAGGGTATTGATTGGACCAGATATGTTGGCAGAATGGAATAAGAAATGCAGGTAATCAAGAAGAATATAAAGGTAGCACAAGATAGACAAAAGAATTATGCAGATCAGAACAGGTCATTTAAGGAGTTTCAAGTTGGGGAACAAGTGTAGTTGCGCATCAAGCCCAAGAAGATCTCCTTGAGGATTGGATCATGTGCCAAGGTTGCACCTCGATTTTGTGGACCTTTTAGGATCCTTGAAAGGATTGGACCAATAGCCTGTCGACTTGCACTGCCTCTGAAAGTGAAATTCCATGATGTTTTTCATGTGTCATTGCTTAAGAAATATGTTAAATATGTTGATCGTATAATTGACTGGTCTGTATTGTGGGTGGAGTGAGAAGGAGAATTCAAGCTAAAACTTCAGTGCATATTGCAGAGAAAGACGGTCATGCTCCGGAACTGAGCAATCGAGCAGGTTAAAGTGCAGTGGAAGCACTTTGGGCCCGATGAAGCTACATGGGAGATGACAGATCAGATGTAGGTTATGTATCCTTCTCTATTCGCTGGCTGAGCAAATGTCCTTTATACACGTCTTGGGTATATGCTTAGTATGATGTTTTGGGTATATGTACATATGTATATGGATGTAAATACCGCCACAAGTTGCGTTATAAAACTCCAATAAGAGGTATGCGTGTCATGTCATTATGGTTGTCATGTTGGTTTACTTCTCAACAGGCTGATCATTGTAAATACTGAAATGAGATGTGTTATAAAGCTCCATCGACAATATGTTTACAACAATTTTGTGGATTGTAGGTGTCGTTGAACAACGAGGATGGTGTTCCTCGAAGGGGGAGGGTTCTGTGACAACCCTCGTCAAAAATCCATGTAAAAATTATCAATGGTAAAATAAGAATTTAGCGATGGGACACATATTCCAAGCTGAATGTTGGACATAAACATAGTGATGGGGATCACTTGCGATTAATTAATGGATATAAAAATTGGCAAATGAAATGGCTAAGGCTTTGGAAAGACAAAATGGTATTTATTGGCATTTATTTATGAAAATAATGGAAATTAGGAGAAAAGGAAGGTGAAAGGTCAGAAGTTGCATGCGAGGAGGAAAATGAAGGAAAATAACGGAAAATTGAAGAAAATAGAGGCCTCATTAATAAAAATGCTTATGATGATCAATTCATGCCTTTTGATCAGTTCAATTTTGAGCTCTCATTTTTTTTGTCTCTCTAATACTCTTAGACACTTAGAGTTTTATTGGAGCACTCTTGGAGGAGCGTGGCATACTTGGGATTTGGAGCAAGAAGGAAAAGGAAAAGCAGGAAAGCGCAAGAGGACATTGGGATTAGCAGGTACAACATATTTTGCTTGTAGGTACCAAGTTGCATGTATGATTTCCTTGCTAGTTTTGGCATCAATGACATATGCATGTGGTTATTTAGTTATGATATGTCATTGGCATGGATGATTATTTGGATTGATAATGGTTTTTCCTAGCCTTTCCATTTCCTGGATAACTATGGTGTTATGGGCTTTACTTTTGTTCTCTGGTTGGTTTTCTCGTGCCTTTGGTTGTGGGTTGAGTTATTAGTTCTTGGAAGCCTTGGTTGGACAAACACTCTGGAAGCCCTGTAACAACTTGGGTTGAGTTACTAGTCCTAGAAGCTTTGGCTGGAAAAATGCTCTGAAAGCCCTTGGTAGGTTGAGTTACTAGTCCTGGAAGCCCTGGTTGGAAAAATGCTCTAGAAGCTTGGCGAAAATTATGGGTTGAGTTACTAGTCTTGGAAGCTCTAGTTGGAACAAACTCTCTGGAGCCCTGGACAGCTTGGGTAGAGACCAATCTGGTGATGGTTAATGATGTCCGACCGTGAGGTGGAATCACTAGTTGAGGGTTGAGGTGGTTTGGCCTCTAGAAGGCCTAGATAGTTTTGTTTGTTTTATTTCATGAGATCCCACATTCATGCTTGGAATATGATCCAGGTGGATATTGGTGGCCACCCACCTATTCCACTTGGACCCACAACACTGTCTCTTTTAGTTTTTCTGTTTCCTTAATTATAGCACAATTTACTATTTTTGGTGGTTTTTTCGGGTCCTAAACTTTCGGAGTCATTTTAAGGCCCTAAACGACATTTTTAGGGAAAACGAAGAGACCACAAATGTCCTAAATTGTTTTGCCAATTTGTTTTTAGCCTTATCTTCAAGATCTTTGAAACGAGGTATTATGATAGCCAAACAGAGATCTTATGCCAAAGTTACGACCCCAGGAAGTTGATGTACCAATTTACCAAATGGGGCCCACAGTTTTGGCGCTTCATCTCCTAAGGTTAGGTTTTTGGATGTTTAGGGTTTTCCATTGTTTCTCAATAATAAATAGGCCTTTGAGCCTCATTGTAACATAGTTCAGAGGCATGTAGCCATCACATCTCTTCTTAGAGATAAGCTACCATCGCCTGAGCTATCTTATTTCAATTTTGTTTGTAAGCATAGTTCAATATTTTTATATCAATGAAATGAAGTGTTTTTCTAGTGCATCTCTATATTTATGATTATATGTGTAAGTTGTTGTGTTCCTATTTAAGTTCGGATCAGTGGTATCAGAGCGGTATGCTCTTTCTTTGTTTTTCTTTGCATGTCCCCAACGAGGTCAGGGTATAAGGATTTAGGGCTTAATCTGGTCGAACCGTTGCAAGATCATCCTCGCAAAACCTGACAAACTCCCATGGCAGAACAAAAGAAAGATGAGGGGGCAGGAGATCCTTACAGAATGTTGCTCGAGGAAGCCCTCGAGCAACAAAGAGACGCAGTGATGGATAACTGTTCCCAAATCCTTCGACGACTACCCATAAGCGATGCATCTTCATCCAAAAACCACCCTGGAGGTGCCACTCCTTTTAAGGTACAAGTTAACTTCGATATTCCCATATTTGAAGGCCTAATAGATGCAGACGCTGTAAATAAATGGTTAAATTTGTTGGAAGGATATTTTTCAGTTCATGACTTTTCGAATCGGGAAAAGATTAATTTTGCACTTCTCAAAGCTACCTCACACGTCAAGGACTAGCGGGAAACCTACTGCGAACGAAAGGACGAGAGTGAACCCTCGAAATTTTCAGCCACACCCACTTGGGATTCTTCTTGAGACGCCATCAAGGAACATTATTACCCTGTCAGGAGCTATGAAGATAAATACATAAAGTGGACCATGCTACGGTGGGGAAGGGACCAAGATGTGTCGGAGTTCACAAATATTTTCCATACCCTTCACACGAAGCTAGGTATCAAGGATACTGAGTGGCATTTGGTGGTCAAGTGCCACAGTTGTCTACACAAGTACATCTAGGACGAGATGGAGTTGCTGTACATTTCCTCGCTCGACACGATGAACCGGTTCGCTGTCAATATTGAGCATAAATTTAAATAGAAGAAGCGAGACTTTGGATCTATGAATCCAAAGCAAGGAAAAGGCATCCCCAAACCATAGAACAAAGGACCAATCCAAGGCGGGGCTACCTAGGACAGCTTGCCGAAGTTGCAAGCAAAAAACAACACCACGAAGAGAAAGAAGGACACAGGAAAATGGTGTGAGTTCCATAAGAGCTCCACTCACAATACAAGTGAGTGTCGGGCCAAGCAGTCACTAGTGGTTGAGCTGAAGGCTTCTGAATTAGACGCATGTTCCAACTCTTAATCAAAACTGAATAAGGGCACTGACAAAGAGAAGTAGATCATTGATGCGGAGCTTAGTGCCACCGTGGCCACCACTAAGATCTAGAATATTGAGCCTGCAGATCCAATGGAGGGGGAACGCCTCTTCCACTCACAAATGTGGGTGAAGGGTTCTTCGCTATAGTTCATTGTCGATAGCGAGAGCCAAAAGAACCTCATTTTAGTAGAGGTCATGAAGCATTTGGGCCTAAATACTACAACACATCCACAACCGTACACCATAAGGTGGCTTCACCAAGGATGAGATCTTCGTGTCAGCCAGCAATGTCACCTTCCCTACAGCATCAAGCCCTTCACAGATGAGGTACTGTGTGATGTTTTTCCTCTTGAAGTTTGCGATGTATTTTTAGGACAACCATACTTGTGGAAGCAACATGTTGTATATGAGTCTAGACCTCACTCTATGATTATTACCTTGGACAACAAGTTGTATAGGATACCGGAGGTAGCCCCGCCTACCGCCACCTCTTTGATCACTGCAAAGAAATGCAGTAAGATCATTTCCCAGACCAGGAAATTTGTTTTCCATATGATTCGCCCTCAGGGCAAGAAGAATGTTGTGGCCATGGCTTCTAGGCAAGGCTCCTCTGCATAATAGCAATAGATGGAAAAGGTTGTGGAGGAGTATAAATATATTTTCACCTCACCTACAAGGGTACCTCTGCATTGTCAGGTCAAGCACTCCATCGATCTAACCCCGGGTGCGTCGCTACCCAATGGGCTAATCTATCGATGCTCTGTTCTAGAGAACGATGAGATCAAGAGGCAGATTTAGGAACTATTGAAGAAAGGGTACATCAGGCCAAACTCATCACCCTATTGACTACTGGGCTTTGAACAAGATCACTGTTTGGAATAGGTACCCAATCCCGTGGATTGATGACCTTCTTGACCAGCTCAAGGGGGCCAAATATTTCATCAAGATTGACTTGAAGTTAGGTTATCACCAGGTGCTTATCGAACCCTCGGATGTGTGGAAGAATGCCTTTAAATCCAAGGAGGGCCTTTTCGAATTGTTGTCCATGTCGTTCGGATTGACGAACACTCCTGCAACCTTCATGAGAGTGATGGACGACATCTTGTGACACTTCACCAATGCATTCAAGGTGGTGTATTTAGATGACATCTCGATCTTTAGCCAAACTTGGGATGAACACTTCCACCATATTTGGCAGGTCATTCAAACCCTACGACAACCCAAGCTATGTGCTAACTTGGAGAAATGAACCTTTGGCGTGACCCAGGTTCCATATCTAGGGTACATAATTGATGAGCAGGGTGTACATGTGGACCCATCCAAGATACAAGTCATTCGGGATTAGCCAGCCCCAACCACTTTAACAGAGCTCCACAACTTTTTGGGTCTTGCCATCTTTTACTGGAGGTTCGTGTTGGGGCTCTCTCATATCACTTCGCCTTTAAGTAAAGTCACCAAGGGTGGAGCGAAAGAAATTTTTTTTTGGTCTGAAAACCAACATAAGGTGTTTGCCGATTTGAAGCATCGCCTCTGTTCCGCACTAGTTCTCACATTACCAGACCTGTAACAACCATTTGAGATTCAAACAGATGCCTCCGACTATGCTATTGGTGTGTTCTTACTCAACATGGGCATCTAGTGGCTTACCATAGTGAGACACTTTTAGACATAGTCCGAAAGTACCCCACATACGACAAAGAAATGTATTCCATTGTGCATGCCTACCATCAATGGAAGCATTACATTCTGGGGAAGGAAACAGTCATCCACATAGACCACCAACCTCTACAATTCAAACAGACACAAGGAAAGTTGTAGAATGATCACCATCAGAAATGGTCCACCTACCTGCAATAGATCCATTTGAACATTAAGTATAAGAAGGGAAACACCAATAATGTCATTGATTGCGTTAGTCGACCACTGGTCATGGCACTGATCGCTGTGCTCGACTCCTGTGGGAACAAGACATCGGGGTGGCCGCATCTTTATAAGAGTGGTCCAAAATTTGGCAGCACATACCAGACACTCTTGGAAGGGAAGCAAGTTGCAAATTTTCACCTTTAGGATGCACTGTTATGCCACCTGGGACACATTTGTGTTCCTTCAAGCGAGCATGCCAAGATTATTTGGGAGGCGCACTATAGTCGGGTTGCTGGACATTTCGGAGTAGGGAAAATAGTGGCGGTATCGTAAAAGTATTTTTATTGGCCGAAACTTCGTCAGGATGTTTGGAAGTACATTAGATCCTGCACTGTCTATGCCATTGCCAAACCAACCATCAAGAAGAAAGGCCTGTATACTTCTCTGCCTACTCCTAGTCGACCTTGGGAATTTGTCTCCATGGATTACATGTCGGGCCTTCCTTCTACTAAGCACAACAACGATTGTGTTTTTGTGGTCATCGATAGATTCTCTAAGATGGCCATCATGGCAGCTTGCAAGAAGAGTATCACAGAAGAGGCCACTGCTAAGCTCTTCTTTGATCGAGTGTGGGTACACTTTGGGATCCCATAGTCCATTCTCTTAGATCGGGACAATAGATTCTTGAGTGCATTTTGGTCAAGTCTTTGGTAGATGCTGGATACAAAACTTACTAAGTCCACAACTTTCCATCCCCAAACTGATGTCCAAACAGAGGTTGTCAACAGGATGATCATACACATTTTACGCATGTACAACTCGAAACATCCACACACATGGGATGAAACCCTCCCCTATGTCTAGCACAACTACAACAGAGCTCTCCACAGCTCAACGGGAGACAACCCCTTTTAGACAGGGCTGGGATTTCAGTGATTATGTCCCATTGATGTGGCCATACCATTTGCAGCTACTTAGGCAGATTCGGCTCATGCCTAGTCCGAAGCCGACACAGCTAACAACTTCATTGATTGCCTTCAATACATTCGCCAGCAATTCCATGTTGTATTGAACAGAGCCAATGTTAAGTACAAGCAGTGCCATGATCAACATCGGGTGCCGCACAATTTCCAGGTGGGCGACAAAATTTGGCAACATTTGAAGAAGGAGCGCCTCACTGGACCCCACCGCAAGCTTCTCCCGCTCTGATATGGGCCGTACACCATCACCAAGGCTATAGGGGACCATGGTTTCGAGCTTAACATTCCATCATTCCTTCGTCTGCACCCAATGTTCAATGTAGACTGCCTTCGGCCATACTTTCCACGATTGTTGGACACATCCGACGTTGCAGAACAACACACACCAACAAAGCTAAACCTAGATTGCATGGAACAAGCCACCACCGATCGGATCATGGACAAATAGATCAAGAACACTTGCCAACAAAAGATCCAACTGCATTTACTTGTCAAAGCTAACCAACTCCTTCACCAAGGCAAGTGGCTCACCAGGGACCAAGTTCAGCAGAAGTTTCCCCATCTCATGGAGGCACTCAACGTGATGGGGACCATTGCTTCCTTGGGGGGGGGGGAATGATCCAAGTGGATATTGGTGGCCACCCACCTATTCCACTTGGACCCCCAACATTGTCTCTTTTAGTTTTTCTATTTCCTTAATTGTAGCACAATTTACTATTTTTGGCAGTTTTTTGGGTCTTGAACTTTTGGAGTCGTTTTGAGGCCATAACCAAATTTTTAAGGGAAAATGGAGAGACCAAAAATGTCCCAAATAGGCTTTCCGATTTTTTTTTGGCCTTCTCTTCGAGATCTTCGAAAACAAGGTATTATGATAGCCAAATGGAGATTGTATGCCAAAGTTATGACCCCGAGAAGTTGATGTACCAATTTACCCAAACAGGGCCCATAGTTTTGGCACTTCATCTCCTAGGGTTAGGTTTTTGGATGTTTAGGGTTTTCATTGTTTCTCAATAATAAATAGGCCTTTGAGCCTGATTGTAACATAGTTCAGAGGCATACAGCTACCACATCTCTTCTCAGAGATAAGCTACTGTCGCCCAAGCTATCTTATTTCCATTCTATTTGCAAGCATAGTTCAATATTTTTCTATCAATGAAATGAAGTGTTTTTCTGCTGCATCTATGTATTTATGATTATATTTGTAAGTTGTTGCATTCCTGTTTAAGTTCAGATTAGAATATGGCACAGGGGTGACTGCTGAAAGAAAGATTTGGTTCAACCTAGATGGTCGGATGGTTCGTGGAAGCCCCATACCTGATTGACTTATGTAATCATCAATAAGAGCTATTTCTCATTTGTATTTTATGGGTAAATATACTTGTTTATATGTGGCTTATATGGTTGTTATATCCTTGATATTTATATTAGTTATATGCTGGTTATGAGTGAGTTTTATGAGAGTGAAAATGTATGGCTCTCATCATGTTTTGGTTATTCACTAAATGTACAATGAATATATGAATTAATAGATGATAATGCAATTATTATGATGAGGCAATGCTGCTTTATAATGATTCTCAGATAAGTGTGAGACCCTTATGCTCATATATGTTGTTTAAACACGTAAAATGCATATTTGCGACATGTTTGACGAAATTATTGTCATGGAAAGTAGGGGTCTAGTTAAGTCCTCGTTTAATTATTTGAATTTGTATCATTTTTTTTATATTACTTATCATTTTTGGAAGTTTCATTGAGTTTTGGGGAGCGGCCTGAGTCCTGGCCCTGAAAAAGTGGCACAGAATCTGGAGTTGCTGGCACAAAACTACCTGGAAAAGTTTGTAATTGTAGGAATTCCTTACTATGGGAGAAACTGAAGGTTCCTCGTCACATGCATGCCCATGTCAAGGGAGCGACTGAGGCTTTAATGCAACAAAATGTTAGTTTGTCTCAAGGGTTGGTCACCTGGATGGGTTAGATGGCTCGTGGGTGTTCTGTTGTAGGTGTAGAAGGTCATATTGTTTGTGTTCTGTTAGTTCCACTTCCTTAACTGATACATAGGGAGTTGAATCATATCATAGTAACTCTTTGTCACATGTTTACCCCAGTTGGATGATTACTTGCATAGATGTGGGAGGAGGGTGTTACACCAGGTATGGGCATTATGAGTTTGTTGTAGTTCCTTTTGGTCTTACTAATGATCCAACTACTTTTATGCGTTTGATGAATAGTGTGTTGTGTCCTTATCCGGACAAGTGTTTGATAGTATTCACTGATGACATATTGATATATTCTAAGAATAAGGAAGGGCATGCAGAACACCTAGCAATGATGTTAATATTGTTGAGAAAGAATCAATTATATGCAAAGTTTAGTAAATGTAGTTTCTTTCAGACATAAGTTCATTAATTGGGACATGTTGTTTCCAAGGAAGGTATAGCAGTGGACCCGAAAAGATCAGAGCTATCGTGGGGTCGGAAACTCCTATAAATGTGGACGAGGTCAAATCATTCATAGTACTAGTTGGTTATTAGAAGTGGTTCATTAGGAAATTCTCATGGATTTTCTATCCTATTACGTCCTTGTAGTGAAAAGGAAAGAAGTTTGAATGGACTAAGGAGTGTGTAGCTAGTTTCGAGTAGTTGAAGCATTTGCTTACAAATGCTCCAGTCTTGAAGATTACAAATCCTGACAAAGAGTTTGTGATATGTATAAATGCTTGCAAGAGAGGACTTGGTGGAGTCTTGTTGCATGAAGGGCAAGTAGTATGCTACGAGTCAAGGAAGTTGAATGAGCACGACCATAACTATGTGATGCACGATCTTGAGTTGGCAGCTATCGTTCATGCATTGAATATGTGGAGACATTATCTTCTTGGAAAGAGGTTCATCTTCATGAGTGATCATAGTGGGATGAGGTACTTGTTTGACCAACCTAATCTAAATGCCAGGAAAGCTAGATGGTTAGCTACTCTCAATGAGTTTGACTTAGAGATTAAGTACGTTAAGGGAAAGGAGAACAGGGTTGCAGATGCTCTTAGTAGAAGAGTGTAAGTGAATCATATTACAACAATGAGTTCTTATGGGACAGATTTGTGCAAGTGGATCTTGCAGGTAGGACAATATGATGACATGCATCAATAGTTGAGGCACAAGTTATAGTAGTATGGTGAAGGTAATAGGGATGAGGAGTATCATCTCACATCATATGGTTTGGTAAGATTTAGGAATAGGATTTATGTACCAGATGACAATGAGCTCAAGAATCTTATCTTGAGAGAGTTTCATGTTAAGCCAAATTCAGGTCACCCAAGATATCAGAAGACATTGACAAAAATTAATAAATTCTATCATTGGCCGAAATGGAAGAAAGAGCTGGTTGAGTTTGTTGCAAAATGTTTTGATTGTTAGCAAGTAAAAGCAGGGTGTAAGAATCGAAGGGTTTATTATAGTCGAATTTGATTCCAGAGTGGAAATGGGAGGTCATTTCCATGAATTTCATTACAAGTTTGTTGAGGAAATCAAGACAACATGATTCTATTATGGTATGGTTGATAGGTTAAATAAGGTAGCGCACTTCATTGTAGTTAATTCTATGAATTCAGCTAGCGAGGTAGCTCAATTTTTCAACAGGGAGATAGTGAGATTGCATGGTGTTCCTAAGAAGATTGTATCCAATAGAGATGCCAAGTTCACTTATAGGTTTTGGAAAGAGTTGTTTGCAGGTTTGGGGACAAAGTTGGCTTTCAACACGACTTATCATCCGCAGACGAATTGATAGACAAAGAGGGTCAATAGGATTCTTGAGGACATGTTGAGGGTGTATGTCATGCATTGACAGGGAAAGTGGGAAGAGTATCTTCCACTAGTTGAGTTTGTGTATAACAATATGTATCAAGAATCCTTGAAGATGAGTCTATTTGAGGTTCTTTATGGGTAGAGTTGTAATACTTCTATCAGTTGGAGTGATCCAGTGAACAACGTATTGATGGACCAAATATGTTGGCAAAGATGGAACATGAAATGCAGGTTATTAAAAGGAATTTGAAGGTAGCATAAGATAGGAAGAAGAGTTATATAGATCAACACATGGTATTTCAAGAGTTTCAGGTTGGAGAACATGTGTAATTACACATCAAGCCCAAGAGGAGATCCTTGAGGATTGGATCATGTGCCAAGCTGGAACCTAAGTATTGCGGGCCTTTCGATATCCTTTAGAGAATTGGACTAGTGACCTACCAACTTGCACTGCCTCCGAAAGTGAAATTCCATATTGTTTTCTATGTTTCATTGCTTAAGAAGTATGTCCAGGATGTTGATCATGTGATTGACTAGTTTGTATTGCAAGTGGAACTAGAGGGAGAATTCCAGGCAGAACCACAATGCATGTTACAGTGGAAACAACTCATGCTTTGGAACAGAGAAATCAAGCAGATTAAAGTGCAGTGGAAGCACTTTGGGCTTGATGAAGCTACATGGGAGATGGCGAACCAGATGCGGGCTATGTATCCTTCATTATTTGTTGGTTCAAGCAAATGTATATGTATATAGATGATGTTGTAGATACAGTGACGAGTTATGTTATAAAGCTCCAATAATCGGTATGATTGTCATGTTTGTTTCGTTTGTTGTAGTTGTTCATTGTAAATATTACATCGAGCTATGTTATAAAGCTCCATGGGCAGTATGTTTTGTTTCCAGCGGTTGTTGGTCACGAGTGTCGTAGAACACCTAGGATGGTGTTCCCCTAAGGTGGAGGGGTTTGTAACAACCTCTGGTTGACTTTCTATGTAAATAAAATAAAACCAAGGTCATGGGACATGTATTCCGAGATGAATGTTGGGAAAAACAGTGATGGGTATCACTACTGATTAATTAATGGCTATGGAAATTGGCAAAGGAAAAGTGGCATTGATTGGAATTTTATTTGTGAAAATAAAGTAAAATAGGAGAAAAGGAAGGTGAAGAGGCACACATTTGTATGTTAGGGAAATTAGAGGAAAAATGAAGGAAAATGAAGAAAATATAGGCCTCAATGATAAAAAGGCTTTTGAGGAGGTTTAACTTTGGAGATCTCTTTCGTTCTCTCATTCTCTCACACTATTGCAAACAGAGTATTCTTGGAGCATGCTTGGAGCACTCTAGTATTCACTTGGATTAGAGAAAGAAGGCAATGAAAAGAAAGAAAGTGCAAGGGAACAAGTGGATCAACAACTACAATTCGATTGATTTGTAGGTAATTGGTTGCATGTGTGATTTCCTTATTGATTCTTGGATGCATGGTATATGCATGTGATTTTTCAGTTATGTGTTTTCATTGGTATGGAGATTTGTCTAGATTGATAGTGATTTTAGCCTTGCCTTGCCATTTCTTGGATAACCATTGTGCTGTGGGTTTTTTCCACTTAATTATTTTCTGATTGGTGTTCATGTTCCTTATCTCTGTGGCTTGGAAAAAATATTTTGGAATCCTTGAAACAACTTAGGTTGAGTTACTAGTGCATGTGATTTTTCAGTTATGTGTTTTCATTGGCATAGAGATTTGTCTGGATTGACAGTGGTTTTATCCTTGCCTTGCCATTTCTTGGATAACCATCGTGTTGTAGGTTTTTTCCACTTAACTATTTTTTTATTTATGTTAATGATCCTTATGGTTGTGGGTTGGAACAAATGTTTTGGAAGCCCTTAAACAACTTAGGTTGAGTTACTAGTCCTGGAGCTTAGGTTGGGACAAAAGCTCTAGATCCCTTGGTGGGTTGAGTTACTAGTCCCTAGAACCAGGTTGGACAAATTCTCTAGAGCCTTGGAAGGTTGTGGGTTGAGTTACCAGTCCCTGGAGCCCTAGACAACTTGGGTGAAGATCGATCTGGTTGGTGTTAGTGATGTCCAATCGTGGAGGTGGAATCACTATGGTTGAGGGTTGAGGTGGTTTGGCCTATGGAAGCCTTGGTTTGGTTTTGGTTGGTTTATTCCATGAGATCCCACATCCATGCTTGGAATGTGGCATGGGGGTGATTAGCTAAAAGGGAGATTTGGTTCAGCCCAACCTATGGTCGGGTGGTACGTGGAAGTCCCTAACTTGGGTGGTATTTTCATATGTTAATATGAGACATTTTCTTATTGTAATCTATAAGCATGTGTAGTGATTATGTTGGAGATACAATAGTTGAGTTTCCATGGTTTCTATGATGGTTATATGACGTGTATTCTCTAGAGATCTTGTCACAAATTACTTAGTTATTGATTGGTTGATGAATGTATGGAATAATGAGTGTTGTTTGCAGCTATGTGGAGAAGGCATAGGGCCTTCTTGGTGATTCTGAGATGAATCTTGGACTATTATGATCAAATATGCATTCATGACCTATAACTTACATGTTTGTCATGTGTTTGACGAAATTTATGTTATGGAATAAACATGTATTGGGTCATTTCTTATTCAAGTTTTGTATGAAAATCTTTGTCATTATGTCATTTATCATTCTGAGAAGTTACAAGTAGTTCTAGATAGTGGTCTAGAGGCTGGCCTGGAAAGATGGCTCAAATCGCGAGACCACACCCTCTAAACTGGAGATTTTGGGCTATAATCGCATGGAGGCAGTGTTGTACATGTGGTTGTGGGCTTAGGGTAGTGAAAAATAGCCCCAACTCAGGTTTTGGTCACGTGGGGTGGTCCTTTGGCCCCTGAGTGTCTTGTAGCCTCAAGGGATGTTGTGAGTTGTCATTTTTTTCGGACCCACTTCCATAACTGGAGCTTTGAGGTTGGGTCATGTCATAATAACTCTTTGTCTCATGTTTGCCCCGGAAGGCTGGTGAATTGGGTAAATGTGGGAAGGGGTGGTTACATATTTGTGCTCTAATACATCCATAATTCAGATTGGGTCTTTATGCTTTCCACTAGAGAGAAGTGTTTATTTGACCAGAAGGTGCAAAGGCCTCCTAATGCACCTCTTGATTATTGAACCATATCTGAAATTTCTTTCCAAAATACTTATGTTGCTTTGAAGGCTTCATGTTCCTCTAATTTGGATTCTTGAAGGAAAAGAATCCAAGGTGCTTCTTGCTTAACCATGTCCTTTACAGCCAAGTATTTAGTGGGGTTCCCTAAAACCCTTATATTACAAGATAGAATTATCATTTATAGGTGGGGATTTGAGAAGACACTCCTTCAATTCCTTCTTTACCTTTTCCTCCCTTTCCTTTCAATATTTCTAAGATTATAGGTTGATTTCTGAGTTTTTTGTTTTTGTTGTTGTTGTTGTTTTTGTTTTTGTTTTGTTGTTGTTTTTGTTGTTGTTGTTGTTGTTGTTTTTTTTTTTATGACCAGAAGGTGCAAATGCCTCCTAATGCACCTCTTGATTATTGAACCATATCTGAAATTTCTTTCATGTTCCTCTAATTTGGATTCTTGAAGGAAAAGAATCCAAGGTGCTTCTTGCTTAACCATGTCCTTTACAGCCAAGTATTTAGTGGGGTTCCCCAAAACCCTTATATTACAAGATAGAATTATCATTTATAGGTGGGGATTTGAGAAGACCCTCCTTCAATTCCTTCTTTACCTTTTCCTCCCTTTCCTTTCAATATTTCTAAGATTATAGGTTGATTTCTGAGTTTTTTGTTTTTGTTTTATTGTTGTTGTTGTCGTTTTTTGTTTTTTTTTTGTTTTTTTCTTTCTTTCGCTAATCCTTCTTTCTGGAACTTTCAGTCTCCTAACTACTTCCTTCATCATCCCATGCTAAGCTTTGAGCCTTTTTCCACATGATAATTCCTGCTATTTCCTCATCCACACTAGAGGGTGAGTTGCACGACTAAGTGGGGGTTTTAGGCTTTTGGGGCTGGTCCCTATTATGACGATAAAAAACTAATTGTTGGGCTGCATCCTCCTTGATTTCTCCATCTTTCAGATCTTCGTATTCATCTTCATTCTCATGATTCTCCTTGTTTCTTTGAAGATTTAGCTCTGCATAATTATGGCCCTCCTAATTCCTAGCGAAATTGAACAGATTTGAAGAAGTGGAGGTTGAATTGTTACCTCAGTTAACTTAGGGTTTTGGAAAAATTGTATTTCCACGATTCCCTCTTCTTTATTGTGTTTTCCATTGATCTTAAAGTTGGGGATGATTGCTAAATACCTTTGTTAGATGAGACCTTGGTGCAATCCCGAGCAAAGTGAACATAGTCATGGAATTTCCAACACTTAAACGAGATATGCTCATAATCCAAGGTTTGTCGATGCTTCAAGTTCCCTAAGGTTAGATTTATTTTAGTAGGGAGGCCCTTTTTTGAGATATACTTCCATACAGATCTTCACACAGTCAGACTGAGAGCCTTTTGGTTCAACTTTATTAATGTAACTCCCAACCCCATTTCCAATCGCTTAAAGATAGTCATCGCTTCGACAAGACAAAGGGAGTTGTGGGTGTTTTACCCAAAATAGAATGGTTGTGGGAACATCCTCATTCAGGTTAAAGTTAGGAGTCCAATTGTTCAAGTGCATTCCCTGAGATCCAAAAAAATAAGGCTCATCCCATAAGATCATATCTCTATCTCCTTTAAACTCAAACAAAAAGCGAAAAAACCATTTCCCACTGCAATAAGAGTGATATTCCCCTTCATTTTATATTTCCAAGTGCTTTAAATCCATACCTCCATGGATCTCAACGAAGGCGACATGCCTGTTGTTATCACTCAGAAGTTTTCCTTGGTTGTGGAAGCAAAATCACTGAGGAAACCTTCAAACTGCTTTGGGATTGAAAGTTGGCCCTTCAATCTGGAGAGGGTCTTCTCCTTAACTCTGCTACTCAAGGCCACAATAGTAGTAGGTATTTAATATGTTCATTGGCTAGAAGTAGTTTGTAACGAATGAATTTGATTTGGAAAGGAAAGAAAGTGACCATTGGGGATGGAGTCTCTGATAGAAATAAATACTTGCTAATCACATATTACATGAACAGTTATAAACAAAGGCAAGATAGCTTGTGATTTCTTTGATGAGTTATCATCACGATATGGTAGAAGAATGTAGAAAATAAACATTGAAAATAGAGCACTATGATTTATGCGAATGATATTTAGGTTGAAAAACACACAAGTATTTCAAATAACATGACATTGAGCATTCAATAGAAATTCCAATTCATATGGCTTTATTCAAATATTGAAGTGGTGTGTAAAAAGGGGTGCCTAATGAGATGGTAAACACAATAGAAAACAAACAGGAAATCATTCACACATGAATCTTTGAAGATGCACTTATAATACTTCTTATAGCAAAATATATTAATTTCAAAGTCTACAACAATACACCAAGTTTTTCCAAAAATTATGAACCTTTTTATCTTACAAAAGTCTTTGTTAAATAATAAAAATAATATCTCAAACTGCTCTTGGTTTGCTAGAAGTAAAATCCAATAAAATCAAACAAATATGGAAACAATTGCAATAGTTGTCGAATGGTTGATGTTGTTTGTGAATTTGGAATGTTTTTCAAAATATCCTGGTTGTCAAGTGTCCACAATATAATTTTTTGACTAACTCACGTTGATGATTTTGTGCTCCAAATTAGGACTGTCTTGCCACATACTTGAATATGGAGTTGACCAAGTATCTCCTGATTTGATACTTCAACATTCTGTTGAAAAACACCCCTTTTGATAGCCATTTATGGTCTCTTGGATGCTAAGAAATTGAAATATGTGCCACCAAATGTTGTAGTTGATTCTTGAAATATGGATATGCTAAAGTTGTGCTAAGAAAATTGGGATATAATTTGTCCATATCTTGTCATTTAACTACCTTAAAATCTGGGAGAGATTGTGTTATGAAACCAACTCAAAAGATAGAAGTAAAGATAGATCAACTACTTTAAAATCAGCCTCTTCGAGGGGGCAACCTCCTTTACATCACAAAAATGAACAATTCTTGGATGATACAAATGAAAAAACCTCCTTTCTATATATAGGAGTCTAAGGGGTCCGAATATAATCAAAGCCAACATAACAATAATAATATAAGGGCACAACAATAACAATAGTGGGCTTCTATAGCGCACAATAATAACAATATGGGGACAATAGGGGCACAATAATAACAATAAGGGCTACAATGACAATAGTAATGGGGGAATCACTAGTATTATAGGGACCTAACATGCCTCTCTCCTTAAAAAAAGCGTTGTCCTCAACACTTGAGTAGTTTTGGATGCTTCTTTATAAAATTCTCATCCTCCCATGTGGAATCTTCAACGGGTAAGTTATTCCACTTGATGAGATACTCCGAAATTGATCGATTTCGCAGCTGTCGAGTTCTTGTTTCTGTGACTACTTAAGGTTCCAATATGATTTTTCCTTCCTTGTCAAGTTCTAGCAATATTGTTTGAACTGGGAGCTTCTCACCTATAACTTTCTTTAAGCATGAAACATGGAAAACTGGGTGCACTTGGGAAGCTGCAGGAAGCTCTAATTTGTATGCCATAGTACCAATATTTTGTAACACCTTGTACGAACCATAATACTTTGGTGATAGTTTACCATCCTTCTTAGCTTGCTTGAGGGACATTTATTTATATGGTTGTAGCCATAGGAATACCGAGTCACATAGATCAAAATTTCTTTCGCTGCGATGTTGATCTGCCTGTTGTTTCATTCTATTATGCACCAAAGTGAGGTTATCCTTTAAGAGTTGGATAACTTGTTGTTGATACTCGATGTGATCTTCCATTGCTTGAACCTTAGAATTTTCTCTTAAATATGATGTGATGGACAGTGGATGATATCCATAAAGTTCCATAAATGGGGTCATTTTTGCTGCAGTATGGAAGGAA
>APFE031235244.1:0-13444 GCA_000404065.3 Pinus taeda | reverse complement strand
ATATCACCAAGGGACCAGGAGTAGCATGGAACCATTTATTACATATGAGAACAATAAAATTACATGAAATTTAAAAATAATATACAAATGCTCTATTTTCACCTCAAAACTAGTTTTGATGTGAGAACTTTATTAAGCTTACAAATTAAGAGATTAGAACTTTCTTGATCATTATTATCATCGTCATGTGTCTGCTGACCATTATCAACAATAGTCACTGAAATTTGAGCATGGTAAAAACCCTAAGACCTAATGAGACTAAAACCCTAAGTAATTGATAAAATGAACTGAAAATAAGCATGGATCATTGACTGAAAAGTATGAAAGGAGGTCACCAGATATATATCATGAGGGAAAAACTGAAATGAACCCTACCATCAATAAATCCATGACTTAATGGAATGTAACTCATCATAATGGGACTCCTAGTATGAATTGAAAAAGAGTAAATTTTGATCACTGATGGTAGTGTGAAGACACTAACACTAACATTGGCTCCAATGGGGATGGTAGCTCCTTGGAGATGCCAAGAACCATAGATCTCTAGGAACATGTAGACTGGTGCCTCATCCATTGGGAAATGGAGTCAAAACTCAAATTGAAATGCAAGACTAAAAACCGATGATTTGATGACACAAACTGACTCTGAAACTAACTTGAAATTATTGGAACTAACTTAAAATTGACTCAAGACTTACTTAAGTGAAACAAGTAATTACTAAGCTTTTTAATGGTAGCAGACCATCGAGATTTGAGGGCTTCAAATCATGATGACAACCACCTGTCTACTGATGAAATATGTACAATCATGTGAAGTGGGCCTTCCAATGTAACCAATCTAGCAGATGGCTACTTACTGAAATCCTGCTCTCACTTTCCTCGAGCAAGTAGAACGATGTACATGTAGGAAACTCACAATAACAACTGAAACCAAGGCTTATGCTAATGAACCAAGAAACATTCATCTTCTCTAATTCTTGCAAAAGAATTCCGAAGGGATATTGAAAATCCTAAAGCACTAGCTTGTCTAGAGATCCAACAGCAAAAATACAAGTACTCCCTTCATTCTAATTTGAAAGAACAGGTTGCTGCTGATTGATAGGAAGGCATAGAGAGGTATAAGCTTCTGCTATCTGAGTAATATCTGTAAATTCCTCTAGCATGAGAAATTCTGACTCGATTTCTGGCATACTATCTCTCTCGGGCTCATACTCCTCAGTTTCATAGTCTAATCCATTCTTAAACAGAAAACATTCTTCAAGATGATCAAACATGATAGCCCTATCATCCTCATGAAAGAAAACAATATATGGTAATCTAATTTCAATATTGTCCTCATTTTCAAAAGTGGAAGAAGCTTCACTAACACCTTCTTGACGATGTGAACACTGCATACCTGCATTAGCTTGGGCTATAACATGACCTTCCAGGAGTTGATCTATCTCATTTTTAGACAAAGGAGATAATACTTTTTGTTTTCTTTTGCTAAAACAATAATTTTCTTCTTGAAATAACAATTCACAACATGAAAAACCTAAATGACAGTCCTCAATTCCATGGTCTTCTGAAATTTGTAAATATTGTTGATCATCTTCATATGACATGGCAACTAGATTGTCATGTTTCTTATCGCACTCAACAGTCATACGAGGGAAAACTTCAGATATTTATCGAAACTCAAAACTAACACTTCTATAATTTACCATTGAGTTATCCAAAGAAGAGTCTTCACTTACTTGAACAAGGATCTCATCTTGTTTTTCATAAAAGGACTGGATTACCTCCTCGAGAAGGCTTTGTTCTAATGAAATGAGAACACTTGGGTCAATAACTTTGTCTTCTCCATTCCAGATGATCTCAACAACAGAGCTCTCCTTCAAGGGATTCAAAACAAGGTACTCTTCATCATCATGATTTGAATCTAGATCTGAAATAGCCAACTTGGCTTTATCACAATTTGAAATTGGAACTTCTTGCATACTGTCTTTTGCTATGAGCAGATTTAAAATAAGACCTTGTCCTCCATCATTTTCAATTGTACTAAGATCTTGAACATGCTACAAAATTTCCTGAGCATCTTGACAAGTATCCTCTAAGCTCTCTTTATGCTGCTGAAATGGATTTTCATACAAGGCTTCCATGATGTCATCGTTCATGAAGTCATCATCTTCAAAAAATATCTCAAGATTTTCAATAAAACTATAAACATGTTTACAACAGTTTTGAACTAATATTAAGGATGGATATGATTCTTTATACCTTTCAAAGAAAATGGTATGAAAGTATTTTAAACAATAAATATAAGCATGCGGCAAACTTTCATTCCAAGATTGGGCTTCACCTTCCAGAGTGCCATGAATATCTTCATCAACCAGTCTTCAGGAAAATCAACCTTCAACTTGTGAATATGCATGTGAAATCTAACCAGATGTAAAGCAACATCATTCCTATCATCATATTTAAACATAGGCAAATTCCTTTGCCAATCTACCTTAGGAATTTTATTTGGGAAACCTGGAATGTGATTTCGGCTCATGGGAACATACCTTCGAGCAAACAAATCCATTTTGATAACAAGAAATTCTTCAGGCTACTGGTTCTTGAAGAGTAGAGTTTCCATAAAAATTCTGAACCTTGGATTTTGATCAGACCTAAACTCTATACATTTTGCTGAGGAACATAAACTACATTCCCCAATATGTCTGCCACTATGTTAGGGCCTAGATTGACCTCAGGCTGAAGAGAGGCAATTCTAGGGTAACCACAAACCATGCTTAACGGGGTAACTAGCCCTACCAAGTCAGGAGAGGGCTCTCTCCTTATGGATCTCAGTCAATATGAATGGATCAGGAACAAGATTTTATGTTGGGTATAGTAGCTATGGGTGTTTGATTGATTTTGTTTGGGTTTTTGGAGGATCAAATGGAGCAGGTAGTTTTGGGTCCAGGAAATCAAGTCAGAATGTAGGGTGTTCTATGGGGCGAGATAGGTATGTGTTTTGGCACTTGAAATTGAGTGAGATGAGAGGTCTAAGATTGGTGAGGAGTTTAGGAGGGCATGCAAAGATCATGTATCCTTCTCAAACAGTAAAAAACATCAAAAACTGAATGGTTTCCCAAGGCAGAGCAATGTAAACAATGTATTCTACCTATCTATCTTGATATCATTCAACTAGAAGAAATGAATTAGATTGTGGCACACATAACACATGAGAAAAACTAATAACATAAGATGAAACTATCCAAAAACACTTTACCACAAGTATCCCATAAAAATAGCGGCAAATCCTGGTTTATTTCCTTACCAAACTGTTGATAAATGTGTACAATGTAGCTCAGAGCATCCAAGAGAGTCCAACCTTTTCTAATGACAGAAAAAAAACATAATATAGACATCAAACCACCTATGCTATCCATCAAGGGTCAAATGCAAGAGATAAGGAACTATTACAACCATTTCCAAATAAGGAACGAGAATATAGGCAGTGGAACATCTTGCCTCTATAAGCATGGAAACTGATGCATTGACCCCCAAACCACCTCAAACTGATGAATCTACCCTCTAAGATCATTTCACAATTAAATTTACATAACATGGCATTAATTACAATCATAAATTCATCCATGAAGATAGAAAAGTCAACTTGCAGCGAAAGTAGGCGAAAACTGGATTTTTTTAGCAAACTAGCTCTATGTGCAACGCCACTGGCCAGGTGCATAGCGCCGCTTCAGACCCATTTTTGGAGGCCTTTCCCTTGGAAAAATTGAGCCCAAGATAGCTCATGGGAAAGGTCTCCCTGTCTAGTTTCTGAAAAATCTTGAATTTTTTCATTTCGAGGTCATTTCCCCCCTCAAAATTGAAATCTCCCAAGGTTGCTTCTGTGTGTCCAAAAACAGGCAGAGAGGTCATTTTTTGGTAGTTTTTTTACCTTTTCGTGACCTAGTTTTGCTCCAAAATTGCTGAAATTTTCTGAGTTTGATGGTCTCATCATGCGAAATCCAAATATATAATCCTTTCTCCAACAATTTCTCCAGGGAAAAGCGTAGTTCCAGTGGTGTTGTGCATCTAGGCCAATTTTCTGTTTTCAAAATTTGAAAATTTGAAAAAGACAAAAATTCATCAAAACTTGCCCAGATTTGGCACAAGGCACCACCATTAGTTGCTTTGATGGGATAGCAAAGCTTCAGCCAATATTTTTAACTTATCTTGCTCCTTTTCGCTCTTTAAGGCCTTCCTCAACCTAGCCTTAAGCTTCCTCATTCTTATGTTACAGATATTGTTGTGAGTCATGTAGTGGTAGGCCATGTGGCGAAGCATCTTCTTGTCTCTAGTGGCCTTCCTTATCAGCCCCTAAAGGTGTATGTTGACCCTCTCTATCCATTTTTCCCTATCAATCTTAATTTCTTGTTCAATTGAAGCCAACTTGACATTTGCCTCCTTGGCCTTTTGCCTGTTTTCCCTGATCATTTGCAGCTCCATGAGGACTTGCTTGTCGCTCAATTGTTTGTTCTCTTTCTCTAAATATTTGATAATCCACTTAGCCCTCTCTAAGTTATCAGACAAGGATTGTATCTCAACCTCTTGTTCCTTTATGATCATGTCTTTGGCAGTATTTGGATCTTGAGTTTCTAAGTCAATGACACCAACCCCTTGATGAGTGAAGTTTTGTTGTGCCTTATCATGATCAACAAGGTTAAAATCTCTTTCTTTCTCATCAATAAGATCCTACTTTTCCATCTTTTTCTTGCCCTTTTCTTTTCCCTTGCTTTTGTGCTCAACCTATACCTGTCTTGCTGAAGAAGAAGGAAAAGCCCCTTCCACTCCTTGTGGAGATAGCATTTGCCTGTAGCTTGATGATGAAGGTGAGACCCCTTCCACCCCTTGTGGAGATAATACTTGCCTAGCAGTTGCAAAAAGTTTTTTGGTACCCCTCTTATATGTCACAAACACTGGCACTCCAATAGTTTCAGTCTCTTTGACCTTTTCATGTCCTAAAGGTTCCCCTTATTCATGATGTACTGATGAAACGATGTGTGGGCCTTTGAACATCTCATGAGAAATGAAAGTCTCCCATGGCATGTTAAGAAGGTTTAGTTGATTTAGAACAATGATTTTAATCAAAGAGTAGTGGAAAATGCTATTCAACTGCTGGGGATATGGTTTCTTCTTTACAATATGTGCCATCTTCTCAATATTTCTGAACATGATGTAAGGGATATTCATCATTCCTACTCTAGTGAAATGCATCAACAGTCTAATGTGGTAGGCATACAACCGGGAGAATCTACCTTCACAAGTGAAGTACTTGATAATGATCTTCATCAATGGAGTAAACCTGTCTTCCAAAAACTTGAAGGGGAATACTTTCTCCAGTTTATCTTTATATCTAGCCATGATGTAAGGCTCATAGTATTCCCTATCAATATCTTGAAATCTGTTCAATTTTTCACCCACCTCTAGAATACTTGTAGCTTCTGAGATGACAACTGGTGATAAGGTGAAAGTAATTCCGGCAAGGGTTACTTCATTATTGTGCAAACGTGTCACAAACAACCTTGCCAATTCATGATGAAATTTAACTCTTTCCACCATTTCACAAAAACCAAAGCATGACTGGTGTTTAAAGCAAGAAATGGCAAGTGAACAGGCTTGCAACTCCCTCAAACTAGTGGGCTCCTCTCTGATAACCCTTCCTCCTTTATGAGGCTTCCTTTGTTGTACGTTTTCCTCCCTGGAACTGTCACTAAAGGTGTCTTCTTCAAGCTCATATTCATTATCTCTTTCCATTGTTTATATAACTGTGAACACTTGTGGTGAATAATGAGATAGGGTGGATGTATGAAATATGAGTATGAAGAGATTTTATGGATGAGTAGGTGAGAGTGAATGAGAGTGTGAATGGAATTTAGGGAGTGAGTACGGTTTGGGGATAATGTATAGGGTTTAGGGAGTGACTAGGATAAAGTGTGTAGGGTTTTGGAAATTTATATGTGGGAATAAGATTTAGGGAAAATATATGAGGGAATGGAGTTTTAGGGATCAATTAAAAATGGATGAGATAGGAAAACAATAAGAGAGTGATCTTGTTAATTTTATGAGATAGTTTGCGTGAACACTAGGGTTTTGACTTTATGAGTGAAAGAATCACCAAGACTTGATGTAATAACCCTTTTCACCAAGAAAATTGGTGTACTTACTTGCAAAGAGACAAACTTGGATGATTTGAGCCAAATTGGGCAATTTGGAGTGATTTGGGGCTTGGCTACTAGGTGCGTAGCACCTCACCCAGGTGTGTAGCGCCTCCCAGGTGCATAGCACCTATGTAAACTAACACTGGGAATGGCTTCTAGGTGCACAGCACCTACCAGGTGCATATCACCGGCCTATGATGCACAGCGCCGATCAGAATTCTGTCAAAATGCAGCACTTGAACTCCTTTATTCAATGACTCTCAAAAACTGCTTTCTTGGCTCTCCTTTAGCACTTGAACTTAAAAATTAGCATAATGAAAAGATCAAAAGAGATATGGCTCTATATGACTTTCACTTTTTGAATTTTTGATGCTGAAAACCCAGTTTTGTAATGTCTATGTGCTTTTTCAAATAATCTATTTTTTTATGCTTGACCTTTTTGCTTTGTGGTGAGCTCCAGTATTGTAGCAATAATGCTACAACTCCTGGGGCTTCCTGTCTCTCATTTTATCAACCCGGTTGTTCGTACAAACTTGGAAGCGACGGTGCTATATGCACAAGTACTAGCTCTTGTCGCAGCTGTCACTTGATCAGCTTACACAAGTCCGCTAGGGCTCAAGCCAACTTCTATGGCTCACAGAAGAAGCTCTATTAATGATGGATGAAAGCTAGCTCAAAGAAGACTAGTCTACTTGACAAAAGTGAACTAAAAGTAAATCAAAGCATGTAAACCTAGGAAACCCTAATTTAACTAGTCTAATCTCTATAATGCAATGAAGATGAGTAAAACTTCTACCAATGCTGCTACTACCTCTAATAAGTGGAAATGCATGGATCTAAACTACTTGCATTATAAAAGACATGTTTTTGTACTTTTCATTAAGTAGGTGGAATGATTGTGATTTTGTGCTTATTAGGGTTTGGTTGTGCAGATTGGATGGAGAAGGAAGGAAAGCGTGGGACAGGTTGGGGAGGCTAGGTGAAGTCCCTATGGACCCTTGGCATCCATCCACAGAGGTTTTCCACGTTCAGAATATCGGCAACCGCGTGAATGACCTCCTACAGGATGTCTGTAGGGCATCCTACAGGATACTCATGGTTTTCTACAAGATGTCTCTAAACTGCTACAGGATGATCTACCGTGAAGGATTGAAGTGATGGAGGAGTGATGGAATGATAAGAAGAGATATGTAAGGTAGGGATCAAGCTGGTGATGGCTCAGAAGTGGAAGGATGAGATGGGAAACGGGTGTAGGGAGTATGTTGAAGTGATTTCAATGAAAGTTCAAGGAATGAAGCTACGTGAGGAATGGGAGACTTTAGGAGAGGACCGAACGAAGTGAGGGTCGAGGGGATGTGGTTGCATGCACGATCAAGATGGGGGTAATGGCAATGGACCGGGAAAGAGAGGAGTGTAAATGAAACAAATGATTGTGAATGTCACCAAACCGAAAATACATCAACCTGAATTACTTATACTGAGAATTCAATGAACAACAATCCAAAACACGAGGAGAAATGTGTATGAGGCTGTGATGAAAGTGTGTGTGCAAGTGTGACTGACAAGGAAGCATCTAATCAAGACCAAGACTGTATTGCAGCAATCATCAAGTAAGCAATGCGTGTTTTTGGTGGCTAGTTATGGACTGCACCCCAATCTTCAAGAGAGATGGCAGTGAGCCTTAACAACCGTTTTTGCTGGAGCTCTAAGGGATGTTATATATCCTCTGCTACGCTAAGCAAGTGGAATCAATTGTACCGTAAGCAAAATCTATCTTACTCATAAGAAAATCAAATTATCAAACTGTCATTCGAATTGCATGTGTAAATGAAACTTAAAGTGCTGGAAATGAAATGGAAACAACACTACAGCAGAGGATCATGCTCTCAGGTGGCCCTAACCTGAGAGCTATAGTCTCCTAAGAAAACTCAGAAATAGATCACAAATTGTCTTCTTTATTCATAAAACTGGTGTCATGCCGAATTGGCTTGCAAAAAGGAACAAAACAGAACTGTGCTCCGAAATTACAATGATAATGCGAGAGTTTCAACAACCATCTAAGGCTAAGGCCTTCAAATTTATACAAAAAAATGATGAGCCACCGAGTGCCCTTGATTTTAGGGGCTCGGCTGTCCAACTAGAGTTTGACTGCGGATCCTGTAGGGAAGTCATAACTACTGCTCTCGTAGAACAGTTTATGATTGTTGTTCATGCAGGACAGCTGGATGCCTCGTGAGCTCGGAGGGTAGATGGATTTGGAGCTCGAAGTTCTTGGTGGGAATCACGAGGAATGTCCCAAGACTATGGACATCTCTCCACAAAATCAGCAGTGCCACCTTATTGTCTCCTTATCCCTTTTGCATTGTCTCTTGCTCCCCTTTTTAATGCCAAAACCTGGAATCACAATGCATTAGTCATGTAGATAAAGTGTCTAACCTTCCTCCTACAAACAACATGAATAGACTAAGAAATGCATGCATAAGCAAATAAAGATGAATGGTTTGAGCAAGTAAAATAGGCCAAAATGAGCCCAAATTGTACCAAAATTGGGGCTCATCATCACCCCCCAGCTGAACCATTTGCTCATCCTTGAGGAACTCAATCCAAGTCCTCATCTTTCATGGCTCTCACCTTCGCTGGCATCCCAAGGCTCAGTGGTAGTATCCTCCCTGCGGGTGTGAAATCCTGTTCTTCTATCTACCTCTGCCCATTGTTGACCATCATTTTCCTTTGAATTTCCTTCAGTCAGACCCAGTAGTAATGGTGGGCTGAGTTTAAGGCCAATCTAGTTGGCTTGGAGGCTTTGAACGGATTTCTTGTAAAGGGCAACCCTTGCCAAAGCTTCCCTCATCCGGATGGGTGTATGGTATTCTCGGATTTGTAAGCTGTGGCCCAGGGTATTCCATCTACGTTGACAAGCATGAGCAGCATTGTCCCCCAACAGCCTTACCATATCCTCAAAGTGGGCAATAGCTTGGGCCTGTTTGTCCATCCACCTTAGAGAAGCTGTGGGGTCTGTAGCCAATTGTTTATGTGTCGAGATGAGGGTCACTGGGTCTTCTATTTCTGGCCTAATTAGCTGTGGCTCCTTCACTTCTCGGTTCATGACCGATTTTGCTTCATTTGCTCTTTGGTCCTCATGGTTTAACCATGAGGCCAACGCCATCAATTGCATGTCACCCAAGGCAATGTTGGGATCCCATGAGACCTCATTAGGTAGGGCCAAGTTGTGAAGGTAGAACTATGCCAATTTGGCCTTGTCCTCTGCTGAACTAGTACTGCATAATTCGGAAAATTGGTGCCGGCTTTGAATTGACATACCTCTCTGTGCCAGGGTGTTTATTTGGTATTGCAGCCATTGATCCTTTAAAAACAACCCATAGGATCTTGCAGGTGATCTGCATTGAATTGCTTCTATGGCCCAGCTAGCCATGCAGGCCAATTGTGTTTCCTTTTGCTGCAACTGCTCCTTGAGTGCTTGCATTTCGATCCTAGTTTGCTGTTGTTCTTCCTGTAGACGCGCTATGGTCTCTTCAAGGCTGGAGGTCACTTCCTTTATGCTCAGTTACTCCTGCATGACGACCTTGGAGGATGTCGATGCTCCTGCCTGTAGTTCTTTCAGCTGCAAACTCAACCTCTGATTTTCTTCCTGTAGGAACACTTGTTTGAAACTAGCTACATATTTAGCCATGGCAAATTCGCTCCTAACCTCCTTGAGCTGGTCTTGCAGAGGTCCTATGTCGGCTACGCCCTTTGATTTGGCGATCTGCATCCATGTGTGAGAACGGACCTTCTCTTCCTCTAATGCAACAAATAAAGGTACAGTAAAATTTTTGCGGGATGATCTTTCCCGCCTCAAGCAAGTTGTAATAGGAACTTCAAATTGGGTGAAGGGGTAGGTTCCAGGATGGCTCTTTTTTCTTCTCCGGGAGGTTCAGCTCATCCTCTTTGTGAACGAGGCCCCCTTTTCTCTCTGTCTGTTTCCTGTAGCCGAGTCAAAGTACCTGTAGACCTTCTCGGCTGTTGTAGCCGGGTTTTCTCGTCCAACAGGTCTACCCTTTCTTGCCACGTATTCTTCCTCGGACTCCCCTTTTCGTAGGTGACTGTAATTTTTTAGGGTGATTTCTCATTGGAAGAAGCAGGTGATTGATCTTTGGAAGAAGCGGGTGATTGCCCTTTGGGAGAAACGGGTGATTGTGCTTTGGGAGAAGCAGGGGATTGTTCTTTGGGAGAAACGGGTGATTGTGCTTTGGGAGAAGCAGGGGATTGTTCTTTGGGAGAAGCAAGGGTGTCCTTGATGACAATTGGCCTGCTGGATGGTGCCTGTGGTTTCCCAGTTTTTATCCTCGTACTTCTCCGGCATTTGAAGTAGAGAGGAGGGTCTCTCTTCCTCTTTCCTTTTTGCCCAGGTGGCGTACTGAGGCCAGCTAATACAGCCGTTGCCTCCCTCGCCAGAACATCCGCCCTCTTCTCCTTTAACTTTGACTTAGCATGGCTTCCTGTAGAGGCTGTCCTCGGGCTTCCTGTAGAAGCCGTCTTCGGGCTTCCTGTAGAAGCCTATTTTACTTTTCCTGTAGTGACAGGTGTCTTGCTTTTTGCTTGTTTTGCTGCCGGGGTCTTCCCCTTTTGTTTGCTTGCGGGTGCTGGAGACGTAATTGGGATGACATGGCCTACTCCAACTTTGTCTCTTCTGCTTTTTTACCTCAATTCCCTTGCTGACAGGGTGAGGGAGTCAGCTTTCTCTTCGGCACCTTTTTCTTTATGTTGCTCCTTCTGCACGGTAGCCGGGGCACTTGAGCGAGCTTTATTCTTCTCTTTGGCCACTGCTTCTTGCTCTTCGCCACTGGACGTCCTTGTTTCTTCCAGCAACATTTTTACGTCCCCTTCACGTGTTAAATTCCGGAAGGATTCCCACGAGAGGGGGACCTTGTAGGAATGCAGTGCATCCTCTACCAGCCAACTATTGACAGCCCCACTGGGTGTGCCACTCTGCTCTGGAAAACGCCATCCTTCAGTCGTACGCATTCCATCAACGCTATATGCAACAGCAAATAAGTGTCCCAATTTTTTGTTCTACAGGAAGATATGACCCCGGTATCGTAATTCAGAGCAGTCTGAAATGATATGCATACAGCAATGCTGTGACGACCACGTTCCTCTCTCATGATTTGCAGGTCTGGACTCATTCCAAGCCGGTAGGTTGTCAAACTGACCCTGCGTACGTCCCATTCTTGTCCTCAGAGAATTATTCAGTTGGGTGGAAACAATTCCTTTCTTTGCTTGCTGGTTTTTGTTTTCCGTTCATCGTTATTCCACGAAACCCATGGGAAGCTCAGTGAATTCTGCTGATAGACTATGGTGTTACCTTGAGGCTCAGGCCTCTGAATTTGACTGTGGCCAGCACGTCGGATTTTGGCTTCAGGCCCCGCAAGAATTCCTCGACCACTTCCTCATCATATCCCTGCAACTTATCACAGAAAGGCATCCACTGTGCCTGCGTAAAAATGTCAACCACTGCCTGATTTTCCCTCAATATGGCTGAATCAGTGGGCTCTCGTCTGATGAACCCACCAGGTATGATGAACACGGTGGTTTGGGCCACAGGAGGTGAATGTAACGGGAATTCAGGCTTATAGACAGAGTACGCAAACAAACTACAGTTGAACTATACCACTACCCTGTAGGAGCAATAGTATAGGCACAGCACTCAATAATTTTTATGACTCGACTGTGAGAAATGACCCTGCCACCTTTGAAAACCAATTGTGGAAGGAGTTTCAGGGTTACCTCTTGTCCGCCACCTTTTTACATGAAGACTTCACCTTCCTGTAGAGACTGTGTTCCTGTAGAAACTGCTCCTATAGACAGTGCGCAGGCTTCGGAGAGAGCAATGGGTGGCCAACGGCCTAGAGGTGCGTTACCAGAGTTTCAGGTAGCCGAGAGCTCGGTGTATCAACATGCAGAGGGAAGGAGAAGAGCTAACTGAGCTATGAAGTGAGGTTGACGGAGATATTTATTTAAACGAGCCGATTAGATTTTGAATCGGCGCAGCTCGTGGTGCGGGGGTGAGCTGTCCCGGCCGGACCGTTGGATGAGGTCACTCATCATTTACCTGCACCTCCCCTTACTGCTGCATTCATTCCCACAGATCCGCCGCCGCCCTTTTCGATTAAGCTCTGCTGCATGGTTGACAGGACTGATCCTCACGTGCGGGCTGTTGTTTCTCCTGCCGTGGCTGCCACCTCATCCTCTAACCATCCCTTCACTAACCGACGTGGCTAGTCACTGGCCTTATGGCTGCTCAAATCATTCACCTTTACGCCATGCAAAGCAAATCAAAGCAGTAATCATGCAGTTTGATGGAGAGAAGGATTCGAGCACTTACCTGCGCGCGTCTGCAAATGATTTCCAGCCTTCGAACGATGGATCGCCCTGCTGCGTGTGTCCGCACGTTCCTGTAGGCTTGCAGTTTCAGGGAGTGTAAATGGATGCTGGTGATGGAGTGAATGGCTCTCGGTGATGCGCCCTTGTTTCTTCTCAAATGGCGGTGCTATGGACGGTCTCCACTCGAGCAGGTTGGACTGTTGCAGGATCCCCGCGAGGGGTCGTGTCACAGTCCTTCCTTCTTGTGTGCATGTTGCATGCTGGCGGCCCTAGCTCCCCTTTCATGATCCCAGCGCTTCTGATGCATAGCGTGGGTGTGGCATGGCTTTCAGTGCTCGATTTTCCTTTGACAATTGTTTCTTCATGAGCACTGATTACTTGTTGTGCTGCTGCAGGTATCTTGGTTTGCATGGCGACGAGGAGGGTGTAGGACGATAATGGTGATGTTCAGAGGTGCCATCAGTGGCATGCATGCATTCACGACCATTCCTCAGTCGCTAGATCTTCAATTGAAACTTATTTCGGTCGTCGCAACCTTCTACAGGAAGTTTCCTGTAGGACACAGAGCTTCCTGTAGAGTTTCGGGACTTTCCTGTAGAAGATCAGCGCCTTCCTGTAGGAAGACTTTCTGTTCCTGTAGAAGACTGTGTCTCCCTGTAGAAGATCCGAATCAAAAAAAAAAATGCACATACCTTAAAAACATTGTTGTTCTTGGAGGAGGCATTGATGACATCGTTTGAAAACATGATGAAGGCCCCTGACTTGGAGTGGAGAGGCTTCTTCTCCTCCATAGAACATCTGCATGCAAACTTTTATGGTGCTTATTGTTTTTCTTTTTCTTTTTTCTTTTCTTCTTTTTTTTTTTTTTC
>APFE031235241.1:76291-118288 GCA_000404065.3 Pinus taeda | reverse complement strand
AAAAATCATGCATGCAGGAAGGAATCATTCCTTGAGGATTGCGCATTTCTGGTAGTGTGTGAGATAGTGTTCCACTTGGATTAAGGAGAATCATCCCAGAGGAACATCGCAAGGAAATAGGAGCTTGGAGCGTAGAGAGGATGGTTTGAGAGAAGCCAAGATTTCCTGTGAGCATCGATGAGGATTTTACTAAGAGCTGGCTAACTGTGAGAACTAAGGCTTTGTATAATTCCTATGTATTTACACCTTGTATGATAATATAGATAGTGGGGTTTTTAGCTAAGGTTTTCCCCAAAGTATTTTCATGTGTATTGTGCAATTGATTCATCTTCTTCTAGTTATATGTGTTCAACTCGAACTTTAAGCTTCCACAAATTGATTGTAGAAGTAGGTTATAGTATTCTGCTTTGATTGATATTGCATTATCAAGTTAACCCACAACAAATTTTATACATGGTCTCAAAGCAAGATTTGTAGAGAATTTCTACATTATCTTGGCCACCTTCAGTTAGTCAATAAAGACAGAACAAAAATTGTCCTCTCACACGTGGCAACAATCAATTAAAAAGAAGAAAGGGGAAGGACAAAAGTAGTTAAGGCTATAGAAGCATCAAGTGAGAGTTTATTACCAGGAAGTGGGGAATGATGAGGTGGTAGTTTGGATTAAAGGTCCAAAAATGGAAACTATACCTCGGCTGCTAGCACACCACCTCAACCCAAATGACCATAAGAGGAAATAATCGTCATCCCCATGCATTCAGGCATTCACTTCCTCAAGGCTCACTCTCACAAGTTGCTCTCATACAAGGAAGACACTATCATTTTTCTGCACAAGAATTCCTACAGGATTGCACACTAAGTTCTAGGGGATTGCACACATGATTCCTACAAGATATACAAAGACAATCTACATGATAGGCCGAGAGGAGCTTCAGAGGGGAAAACTCGGGGGTTGACCACAAAAAGCATTATGAGGAGGTAGGATCTGTAATTATATTCCTGTTTCCAAGTAAATTGAACAAAAGAAATCCTCTAATTTGATTGAATTTGGCAATTATGCAAGAGACTTGTCCACACAGTCATCTCAATTTTTTTTTTACTTCTACATTTGAAAATTGTATCAACCATCTCATCTCCTCAAAACCTCACAAACCAAAGATAACAGGACGGTTTAATAAGAGGGAGTCCACTAACACTGTCAGAATACAACAACATCCTCCAGTACTAGAAATATTCTCTAGGCATAATTGGATGGGGTTTTTCGAAAAAGTATCATGAACCAAAGCATATGTACCTATATTAGATAACGTGGTGAGCCAACACATTTTTTGGGTCATGAGTGCTTATGTACATATGCTTTGGGTTGGATTTCTAATGTGATGTTAAGATCGAGTGCTTGTATGCTAAAAGGAAAATGAACCCCACATTTGGTATCATAACTGTAGCTATATACATATATAAAATGCATCACATATAAAGAGCAAGCAAAAAAAAAAAAATTCCGTGTTATGAATCCATGAGAGGGAAAGTGTGAAATGTGTAAAGAAAGATGTTAAGGGATAAGCCGAGAAATACTCAAATATTCCTAAGTCATAACACCAAGTATTATCATGAAATTTCTTTGTAATGTGACAAGTTCTCAAGTTGTCTCGGAATAATTACTTGAATATACCTTGTTAGAAAGTGGGAGTGTATATACAAAGTTTAGGGTTAGTGGGAAAGTTGACACTCTCATTCGTTTCAAAACATTAAAATTTCACCCTTTCTATAAAATTCTTGTTGTGAGCTAGTGAGCTATAGTAACCATATTTTCTATGAGAACTTTATGAATCGTAGGTGCATTTCTATGAACTACTCTCCTTGAATTGCCTTAGGGTAAGATGGAGCTGTATTAAAACAATTGATTTGGGAGACGTTTCCCTTGATGTGAGGCATGGAATGTATTTGGAGACTCCGTTTTATCCATGATAGTTTTTGGATTCGTGGTTATGATACTTCCTATTTTACCTATGCCAAAGCCCTATAAAAGAGGTGACATAACGTGAGGGATTATGGAGCTAAAATGGTACATGCTTCGTTTTGTTTTATAGGTTGACAGGGATGATAGTATGGTTGGAATCACCACTAGAACTTACAAATTGGTACCTTGGCTAAGCTATTACTTTAGTTAAATATGATATTAAAGAGGTTTTAGTATCTTTTTTCCATGGTGGAATTATAGCCCTAGCTTAGGGGTGACCTATTGTTGAGAGAACTAAAACAAATATGTTCGGGGCTAGATGGAAAGTATGACATCCATTTTGAAACCAACTCACAAAAGTATAGAAAAGAGAGATCAACGCCTTAGAAATCAGCCTCTTCGAGGGGGCAACCTCCTTTACATTGCACAAATGAACAATTGTTGCTTACAAATGAAATAACCTCTTTTCTATATAGAGGAGTTTAAAGGGTCACAATATAATCAGAACTAACATAAAATTAATAATATAAGGGCACAACAATAACAATAGTGGGTTTCTATGGGGCACAATATAGCAATCGGGGGACAATAGGGGCACAACAATATCAATAAGCACACAATGACAATAGTAATGGGGGAATCACTAGTATTATAGGGACCTAAAATGACCCTCTCCTTCAAAAAAGTGTTGTCCTCAACACTTGAGTAGTTCTAGATGCTTCTATATAAAATTCTCATCCTCCCATGTGGAATCTTCAGTGAGTAAGTGCTTCCACATGACAAGATACTCCGAAATTGATCAATTTCGTAGTTGTTGAGTTCTTGATTTTTTGACTACTTCAGGTTCCAATATGATTTTTCCTTCCTCATCAAGTTGTGGCAATATTGTTTGAACTGGGAGCTTGTCACTAATGAACTTCTTTAAGCATGAAACATGGAAAACTAGGTGCACTAAGGAAGCAATAGGAAGCTCCAATTTGTATGCCCTAGTACCAATATTTTGCAACACCATGTATGGACCATAAGACTTTGGTGATAATTTATTATCCTTCATAGCTTGCTTGAGGGACATTTGTTTATATGGTTGTAGCCATACAAATACACAGTCACCTATATCAAAACCCCTTTCGCTGCGATGTTGATCTGCCTATTGCTTCATTCTATTATGTGCACAAGTTATGTTATCCTTTAAGAGTTGGATAACTTGTTTTTGATGCACGATGTGATCTTCCACTATTTGAACCTTAGAATTTTCTCTTAAATGTGATGTGATGGATGGTGCATAATATCCATAAAGAACAATAAATGTTGTCATGTTTCCTACAGTATGGAAGGAAGTTTTATACCACCATTCAGCCAAAGGCAACCATTTGACCCATCATGTTTGTTTTTCAAATACAAAGCAACACATATATCCTTCCAAACATTTGTTTACTATCTCAATTTTACCATGAGATTGAGGATGATAAGATGAGCTATGAGCTAACTGAGTACCAAGATAGGAACATAATTTTGTCCAAAAATTTCAAATGAAATTGGGATCTCTGTCACTTAAAATACTCTTTGGGTTTCCACGTAGCTTCTAAATTGTTTCCATAAATGCAGTAGAAACTCTACTGGCTTTAAATGGATGAGCTAATGCACAAAAGTGTGCATACTTGGTAACTATGTGAACTACCGCCATGATGACACAGTCTCCTTTGGACTTGGGTAAGCCTCTGATAAAATGCAGTGAAACCTCCTCCCAATGTTGACATGGAATGGATAAAGGTTGTAATGGACATGAGGTCTTAATTGTTTCAACTTTATTTTGTTGGAAAATCAAACATTCTACCAAAAAAATTTGAATATCAAATTTAAAGCCATCCCAAAAAAATTCCTTGTTAGGCTTGTGGTAAGTTTTTAAAAATCCTGAGTGCCCTCCTAAGGAAGAGGTGTGCAATTCCATAAGAATATTTTGTTTGAGTTGAGAATTATGACATAGGTATAAGCGATATTTGTACCATAACAAATCATTTTTCCAGCTAAATGTGTCATATGTACTGGGATCTTGTTGTATCTTTTGAATGAGTCCCCACACCCCTTCCTCATTCTTCCATTCATCCCTTGCTTCGTTTATCCAATATGGTTGGATAATAGAAATGGCACAAAGCCATGCTTCCACATCCTTATCCTTTGTTGACAATGCATCTGCCAGAACATTTTTCTTCCCGTTTTTTGTATATGATTTCAAAGTCATAAACCAACATCTTTGTGACCCATTTTTTCTGCTCTTTTGAAGATAATATTTGTTCTAAAAAGTATTTAAGACTATCATGATATATTTTTACCTTGAAGTGTCTTCAAATTAGGTAGGGCTTCCATTTCTTAAGTGCATGTAGTATTGCCAACATTTCCTTCTCATAAATAGCTTTGTGTAAATACTTTCCTTTCATTGGACGACGTTTGAAAGAAACGGGTCTTTCTTCTTGCATTAAAACAACACCAATTCCTTTTCCTGGGGCATCACATTCCACAATAAAGGCTTTTGTGAAGTCTGGCCTAGCTAAAACTGGTGCTTGGCACATTTCATCTTTAAGATGTTCAAAGGCCTTCATGGCTTCTGGAGTCCATAAAAATGCATATTTATTCAATAATGTTGTTATAGGTGTTGTTATTTTCCCATAATTATTAACAAACTTGTGATAATACCTTGTTACCCAAGAAATTCTCATAGATACTTTATCGATGTGGGGATTTTTCATTCCTTAATGGCTTTAATTTTGCTAGGGTCTACCTTAACACCTTCATGAGATATAATATGACCCATATATTCCACCTCTTGTTCTCCAAAGAAACAGTTGGAGATTTTTGCATATAATCATTTCTCCTCCAATAGTTTGAGCAACCTGTCAACATGTTGAACATGATCCTTCCAAGTCTTGCTATAGATTAGTATATCGTCAAAAAATACTAACACAAATTTTCTAAGGAAGGGTTTGAAAATGGAATTCATCAAACCTTGAAATGTGGAAGGTGCATTCGTAAGGCCAAAAGGCATGACCAAAAATTTGTAATGACCCTAATGAGTTCTAAATGTTCTTTTTGGAATGTCTTCAGTCTTCATTCTCATTTCCTGATATCCTAAACGAAGATCCAACTTGGTGAAGTAAGTTTATCCATGCAATTCATCCAATAATTCATCAATGAGAAGAATGGGATATTTATCTTTAATATTGAGCTTGCTGAGCTCCCTATAATCCGAACACATGTTCCATGATCCATCCTTCTTATGCACCAATACTACTGGAGCAGAGAAAGAACTTAGACTAGGTTGAATTATACCGACCTATAACATTTCTGCAACCATACGTTCAATTTCACTCTTTTGGGCATAGGGATATACGTAAGGCCTAATTTTTGGAGGAACACTTCCTGGAATCAAATGAATAGCATGATCATGATCATGAATAGGTGGGAGACCTTTAGGAGTCTCAAATACCTTGGAATGATTGTCTAAGACTTTTTGGAGATCTAGAGAAATAGATAATTTCTATGTGGGAACCTCTACAGAATAGAAGTATGCAATTACACCTTGTTGTTGTTTCTTTAGAATATTTTTCATTCCATTGGAGCTGATTATCTTTCCTGGTTTCCCTGCGATACCTCTTAATTCAACTTCCTTTCCTTCAGAAGAAAATTTCATGAAAATTTCTTAAAAATTAAAAGCTATTCTACCCAAGGATTGTAGCCATTAGACTCTTAGTACAACATGAGGACTACATATTGGAATGGAAAGTATTGGGATATTTGATACATATTCTCCCATGGATAGCATGATATTATGGAACATTCCAGAGAAATTTATGGTTCCTCCACTTGCAACCATCACTTGACACTCTGGTGCTGGATATAGGAAGTAATTCAATTCATTAGCTATCTTACAATGAATAAAATTATGGGTACTGTCTAAATCAATTAACATTATTACATTTTCTCCTTGATATGTCCTTCTATCATGATAGTTTGAGGAGTGGTAATTCTGGCCAATGCATTACAATATATGGTCGGATCGATTTGTTCCTTCTCTAGGGTTTGCTTCTATTCTATATCCTCTTCTTTTGACATTTCTTGTTCCTTTTCTTCCTCCTCGTCACAATCTATGTAAAATAATTTCTTCTCAGCACACATATGAACTTTAGTGTCTTTTCTATCACAACTGTAACAAAGCCCTTTCTCTCTTTTTTCCTCCAATTAGGGTGTAAAACTTATAGGTTGTGGAAGGCTATGCAAAACAAAACTACAATCCTTATAGTTGTGAGTGGTTGGCTTCCTTGTTGCCATAATTTTTCTTTCCATTTTCTTGCCAACGTGAATGCCTTCTCCAATGAGTCAGGTTCTCAAAGGAGGACCTCATGTTGGATGTTATCCTTTAATGTCCCTATGAGCACATCAATCCCATGCTCCTTTGGAATGTATTTTAACCTTATATTCAATTTTTGGAAGTCCTCAATGTAATCCATCATTGAACCCTTTTGTTTGAGGTATATCAATTGGCTAAGAAAAACGTTTATTTTTGTATCCTCATCATGTGCTATAATTTCTTCTATAAAAATTTCCCAAGTGACAATTTGTTTATGAGAGAAAATTCATTGATACCATACAAAATGATTTTTTTCCAAATATAAATTTGCATTGTGTACCTTTTGTGTGTTTTGCACATTATGGAGATCAAAATATTGCTCCATCTGTAGTATCCGTGTTACCAGATCATTGCCATCAAACTTTCTGATATCGATCTTCGGAACACAGTGGGTCTTCAATCCAACGTGAAATTCTATGAAATCATGACTAACATTTCTTTTGTTTTCATCATGATTTTCCTCTACTACTTTTTTTCCATTAGGAAGCATTTCTTTTTGCAACGTTTCCAAACCTCCTTTCAAAACTTTCATGTCTTTCCTCAAATCTTCAATCTTTACTTCTAAACCATCCATATTAGCTTCCACGCCATCCATCTTAGCCTCCACACCATTCTTTAAACCATCCATCTTATCTTCCACACCATTCTTTAAACCATCAATCTTAGCTTCCATGTCTTTCTTTAAACCATACATCTTAACTTCCGTTACTTTTTGTGAGAGTGAGATTTGTTGCACTTGGTCTCGTAATTTTAATATATCATCTTGCATTTCTTCCCCTTCCTCATGAGTCATGTTAGAGATTTCAGGGTGCTTACTAGATGTTTATAGTTTCTTTATTTGTGGCATCAATTAATGATAATTATTCTTCACTATTCCTTTGAAATTCAAACTAATTTTTCAACCCAAATTATGAAAAAATTTAAAAAGACTACACACCTTTATTTCACTTTGTAGAAGCTCGATATTGAATCTATTATATTTATGTAATTGTAGATCTCCAGGTTTGAAATGGGTTGCTGTGGTATTCCTCTAAGTCATATTTTCAATGCCACCAGTCTCATCAAAATTGGATTCTACAACAGATATTTATGCCCAATCTCCCATGATAACCTAATTATATAATGTTTCGGTAGAGTGAAATTGTATGACATGCCACATGTCACTGTTTCGACCTTTGGATCATAAAAAGATACACAAAAAACTACAGCCTATGTTATTTCTCTAGCTTCTTACGAAATTTTTATCTAATGCTCGGAGAGAAAGTTATGACAATTTTCCCAAGGTTAGCTATTTTGAATGTAATTCGGGAGTTTGCAAAAACCATAACTTACTCAGATCATATATCAGAGATATAGTGAGACAAGATCTGAAATTATGACCCGCGTTTCAGAGTGATTTTGGCTCAAATGGGTTTTTTTTAAGCTTCTAAAACGTCACATAAAAAAAGTTATAGTTAAAATGACACGATGACCTGTTCGGAGTAGGAAAACCCTAGAATCCAAAGCTCTGATACCAAATGTTAAGAAACCAGCACACAAAAATATAGAAAAGAAATATCAACACCTTATAAATCAGCCTCTTTGAGACGTAAAAATATTTTACATTACACAAATAAGCAATTCTTGCATTACAAATGACAAAACCTTCTTTCTATATATAGGAGTCTAATGGGTCACAATATATTCAACGCTAACTTAACAATAATAATATAAGGTCACAACAATAACCATAATGGGCTTCTATTGGGCACAATGAGAATAATGTGGGGACAATAGGAGCACAACAATAACAATATGGGATTCAATGTCAATATTAATTGGAGAATCACTAGTATTATAGGGACCTAACAACTATAGCTAGTTGGTGATTTCATAAAAGATGAGTGTTCTTATGCTATGTGTTTTATATTGAGTAATGTGAATTTATATGTGGTTAGTAATTTTATGGTATGAATTCTTATAGATACACATGTTATTATAAATTATGAATGGAATTATATGTTCTTAGGACTACATAAGTGTATCGTATGTAGGGCAGAATAATATAATTAGCATAGCATGGACTAGGCATTTGAGTCTATTAGAAATTGGCTTGAAAGCCTTATTGGGCTTAATTATTCATGTTATTGGAGAGATTACTAGCTATGAAAAAGGTTTTTAAAATGTTAATATGTAAATAGGTTAAATTGTAGTGGCTTATGATGAAAAGTTAGTCTAGGGTGGATTGCATGGGGGGTGATTGTAGGATGATTAAGAAGAGGAAACATTCTTAGTGTATTATTCCTAGCTCATTCTTGATCCTAAGAATTAAAGCCATCCCATGAGTGAGTTTAGGGTGGATTGCATAAGGGTGACTATAGTATTATTAAGAAGGGGAAACATTCTTAGTGTATTATTCCTAGTTCATTCCTAATTCTAAGAATTAAGACCATCCCATGGAATTCACCATTGTCAAAATTATTGATATATTAACCTGTATAATAAATATATCCACTGTATATGAGATAGAATGAAATTAACCTATTTGTGAATCACGTATCCCATTAATCATGTTTGAATGGATTTAAAGTGCGCCAATGCACCCAAAAATGCTTCTTTCTTAAATTATGGAATTGTTTTATGCCAAGATCATTAAACACTTGAAGAATCATGTCTTTGGTAATATGTAGATATTTCTCCTTTTTTTACTCATGCCAGTTTAGTATTATTTTATTATCATAATCTGATATTCATATGTATAAAATAATTAGCATTCGAAAAATATAATAAAAAACAAAAATGGTTTTAAAGTAAAATGGATAAGGAAACACGAGATAACCGTTTAATATTTTTAACGTCACCAATTAGGTTTATATTAAGGATTCACTAAAATTATTATTTTCTTATCATAATCTGATATTCATATGTGTAAAATAATTAGCCTTCAACACATATAATAAAAATAAAAATGGTTTCAAAGTGAAATGGATAAGGAAACACAAGATAACCGTTTAATATTTTTAAGGCCACCAATTAGGTTTATATTAAGGATTTATTAAGGATTTACTAAAATAGAATAGTGATTTCAATTTTAATTTCTGATAATAGTATCAAATAGTATTCATTTACATAATTTAACTCATAAATATGAGATGACCCATAAAATAAATATCATATTCAAAATCAATATCATATTCAAATGCGTCAACAAAAATATTGAATTCCAACGATGCCAATCTGCTTAATGGTTATGTTCTTATGGTGACTCAATAGGAAAAAACACTTATCACAAGAAAAGTTATGAAAGAGAGTCTTGAGTGGGTGAGAAGTTCGATAATCGAGGTCACTATGAGTTGGAGAGAAGTTCTAGAATACAAGTCACTATTTTTAATTTGATCTTATGTACAGAAATATACATTCATTACTAACACATACATGTTATTAACGGGCTTGCATTCTCTTTTTCATGTTGCATGTTTTTAAAGTACTCACTTCCTTTTAACATGGACCTCGAGACCAAGATGGAGGCACGCATGAATATTGGTGGAGATTAGACCACAAGTTTAAGCAAGAGTATATCCACATTCTTAAAGCTATGAAAATTTTTCAAATTTATGAGGAATAGGTAGGTAGTTAAGAATATTATAAATTTACTTTTAATTTTGGTTTTTTAAATATTAATATATATCAAAAGTTTGAAGATATAATTATTTACACTTTAAAAGATTTGATTTTTACTTGATCAATCTAGAGTTAAAACACATCTATACTGATGCCGGAGCATCCAACTCCGAGGAGACACATGACAGTTGACTGACTCACAGAAGAAGAACAGAAACAAGACAAAGATTTCGGGCTTGGGTGGACAGGTCAATAAGTTGGTTGTTGTCCTTTTCTTTTAATTATTGTTTGCTTCATTTTATTTTAGAACATTTTTTAATTACAAGTTGTTTAGCTTAGGAGATGAATAGTGTTTAGTTAAATCTTTGTTAAAAGAAACTAGATGACAGTTACAGAATTCAGGTTGAACAGTTCAACTGAAATAGGGGAAGAAGTTATGCTCTCATGTAATTTAAAAACAGAAAAGGATAGAACAAGGAGAGAGACCCTTCAGCACGAGAGTAACAGACAGCAAGATGAAAAACCCCTGTAACATAATCATACTATTTGCAAATGAAATAATCTATTGCTGATATTTTTCAAAAACAAAAACTCTCCTGGAACAAGAAAAGACAGATACATTGCCTCTGAAAAGAAGCAAAACTGTTTGTTTAAAGAACCACTGTCACACTAATATATTGATACTGTTTTCTGTATTAGCATTCACTGCAAGAAGGCTATAACATGCATACTGTAACTTGTTCGATTGATATTATTTGCTTAAGCATCCATTGTAAGTTATACACAACAAGCATACGAATGTGATACGAAATATTGAGTACAAAGTAGAATTTAGAAGACAGAAAAGGGAAGGCACTGCTACCGGGAGCTAACCCACATGGAAGAGCGGATTGACAACCAACAATATCACAATAAACCAGGTAACAAGCATATCAACTTAAATGTTTTTCATAAGATTTGTAAATACTGGAGATAAAGTATATAGGAGTTTTATGTAATGTAACTTTTATGAACAAAACGTACCATAAGTTCTCTGAGCATAGAACGATCACCGAACCACTGTCCTCCGATAATTAAAGTCATTACAAGAAACAAGAAAGGCAACCGAATAGACTCAAGGAACCCAAGAAACAAAGACAGACCAGGTCGATTACAGGTCGAAATGACGGTTATTATACACATACCAGACCTCAGAAAAAGAAACAGTTTAATATAGTTCGTGTACAATCCAGAAGTGTGAGCATTAAATACAAAAACCCACAGATTGTTCACTAATTAACAAACGGGCCGAGATGGACAAGACCCTACCCGTTACACCAAGTTGAAAGGGGTTTTGGGTTGCCTCCAGAACGCACAGAGAGCGTGAGCCCACGGCGGCCAACCACCCGAGAAACCTGCAACAACAAAATAGACGGAGTTTAGCGCCTGAGATAGGAAAACGATAAGGAACTTCTGTAAACGAAAAGACACAGTTGCATTGGGTATTTACCTGAGTTGGACGGGCAGCATTGTAAACAACTCGACACCCATAACCTGAAGAGCAAAGGAGCGAACCTGTTAGACTCTGGAAAAGGTGGAGAAGCAGGGTTTAACATCGAACCAGAACTTACCTTGAATCCAGATTGAAGCGGAACGATTAGCTGAGCTTGGGACTGAGAGGAACCTGTCATAATAGCAAAAGGGTAGCAGGAGGTCGAAGGCACCAGAAGAACCCAGCACCGGAGCGAGGAGTAGAGGCGCAAAGAAACCCTCGCAGAGCAGAACAAAGAACTTCGCACAGTGAAAATGAAATGGCAAGTGAACTAGGGTTGGCTGTCAAAAGGTAGGAGTAAGTCAAGGCTTGAAACCGGCAGGTGTGAGTTGGTAACCTGTACCACAAGTAAACCATCCGAAATATCTCGAACCTGTACAAACCGCATTATCTCAACGTTTATTCGCATTAACCTTCGTACGGTGGACACAGTGTCGCCATGTGGAAAAGGGTTGGGCCATCAAAAGTGGTATCAGAGCAGGTTTGTTGAGTAGGAGCAAATGGAGGTTGACAGAAGAGGAAGAGGAAGAGGAAGCGGAAGGGGAAGAGCGGTCCAGAGGATAGCAGAAGAGGGACTTCGTGAGGAGATTTGCGTTTTTCTTGAAAGATTGGCAATGGTGGAAGCTGGGGGAAGGAGAGACCCAGCAGATGATAGTGATGAAGAAGTGGCTGAACCAGAAGACGAGTTTGAAGGGGCGACACTGGAACTTCGATTATTAAAGTCAATTTTTCTGTCCAGTCATAAGCCAAGGCATGAGCTACCCACTTATGACGGAAGTTTGTCTGCAGATGTGTTACTGGATTGGTTGAGTGAAGTAAATAAATATTTTGAGTTCGAGGAAACCAGTGAGGACAAACAAGTGAAGTTCGCCGCCACCAAGCTGAAAGGACATGCATCCTTGTGATGGGATAACATTCAGGCGGAGAGGAAGAGGCTACACACACAACCTATAAAGAAGTGGGCCAGAATGGAGGCAAAACTGAAGGAAAAGTTTCTCCCGAAAGATTATCAGACCATGTTGTACAGACAGGTGCAGAACTTGAAACAAAGAGGGATGACTGTTAAGGAATTTACAGAGGAATTTTATAAGTTGAATTTGTGAGCAGGGTATGTGGAAGATACCCCAGAAAAAACAGCCAGACTTGTGAATGGTTTGAGGGGGGAGATACTGGATGAAATCGGTATCCTCTCACCCCGAACGTTGGATGAAGCTTACCAGTTTGCACTGAAGGCAGAGGAGAAAATTAACCGGAAGCAAAATGCCAGGAGAGGAGGTGGAACTGGCAGGGGGAAAGGTAAGCTTTTTGGTAGAGGTAGAGGTACATGTTCAAGTGAGAAGGCAGCAGTTCCAAGTCTGTTGGCACAACAGAGAAGGACAATAGCACTAGAGAAGGACGACCAGCTCAGCGAGGCCGAGGAAATGGTCGGGGCAGGGGAACTGTCCAGTGCTATCATTGCCACAAATTGGGACACAAGTCGTATGACTGTCCTAAAGGTGAACCAGTAGGTGGAAGAGGAGCTTATCTTGCTCAGCCAGAGGATGCTGAGGCAACACCTCAAGAAGCAGAAAACGCACCAGAGATAGGTGAAGCTTTGGTGTTGAATAAGGTGCTGTTAAAACCAGCAAAAGAGGTTGCAGAACCGGATCAGCGAAAGGCTTTGTTCCGAACTATCTGCAAGTCACGGGGTAAGTGCTGTAAACTGATCATTGACAGTGGGAGTACCGACAATTTAGTGGCTGTGGAGATGGTAGAAAAGCTGGGATTAAAAAAATTGAAGCACCCTACTCCTTACAAAGTGTCATGGCTGCAGAAAGGACATCAGCTGTTAGTTGATGAACAGTGTGAGGTGGAGTTTCAGATCGGCAGGTACAAGGATAAGATCCTTTGCGATGTCATGCCAATGGATGTCTGTCACCTACTGTTGGGACGACCATGGCAGTTTGATAGAAGTGCAGTTCATGACAGAAAAACCAATTGCTATAAGTTTGTTAAAGATAGGATCAAGCACACACTTGTACCCATCAAGGAGGAAAATACAGCAGAAACCAGTGGGGTGAAGGCACTGCTGATGGGAGGAAAGGAATTTGTAAAACAGATTGAGGACAACGAAATAAATTTTGCTGTCATAAGAAGACCAAAGGCAGTGGTACTTCATACATAGATTTCAGATTTGCCCGGAGAAGTTCAGAAGTTGCTGCAAGAATTTGGGGACATTGTGGTGGATGACCTTCTAGATGAATTACCACCAAGGAGAGGTATTAGTCACTGTATTGACTTTATACTAGGGGAAAGCCTGCCAAATAAAGAAGCTTATCGTATGAGTCCTAAAGACCATGAGGAAATCAGGAAACAGGTCCACGAGTTATTGGACAAAGGTTTGATTCGAGAAAGCATGAGCCCATGTGCAGTACCAACCGTTTTGGCTCCAAAGAAGGGAGGAGAATGGTGAATGTGCACCGACTCCAAAGCCATAAACAAGATTACTGTCAGGTACATGTTTCCCTTACCAAGAATGGACAATATGATGGATTGCCTGAGCGAGGCAGCTTATTTCTCGAAAATTGACTTGAAGAGTGGATACCACCAGATTCGAATTCGAGAAGGAGATGAGTGGAAGACAGCTTTCAAGACAAATGAAGGCTTATATGAGTGGCTGGTGATGCGATTTGGTTTGAGCAACGCTCCCAGCACATTCATGCGCCTGATGAATGAGGTACTGAAGGAATTTAATGGTAAGTTTGTAATAGTTTACCTGGACGATATTTTGATTTTTAGCAAGACTAAAGAGGAACATTTCAGGCATTTGCAGAGTGTGTTGAGGAAGCTGCAGCAAAACAAGCTGCTAATTAATTTGAAAAAGTGTACCTTTTTCCAGCGAGAATTAGTGTATCTGGGCTTTGTCATTGCAGAAAATGAACTGAAAATGGACCCAGAAAAGGTGGCAGCTATAGTTAGATGGCCTTCTCCAAAAAGTTTATTTGAAGTCCGAAGTTTCCACGGACTAGCCAGTTTTTATAGGAAGTTTATCAGAAATTTCAGTGAGATCTGTGTAGCTATGTTGGATACGATCAAGAAGGTGAATCAGCCTTTTCGCTAGACTGAAGCAACAGAAAGTAGTTTTCAGATTTTGAAAAAGAAGATTACTGAAAGACTGATATTGAGGCTGCCTGATTTCAACAAACCTTTTCAAGTTCGTTGCGATGCCAGTGGTACCACCATTGGGGCAGTCCTTACTCAGGAGGACAGACCGGTCGCTTATTTCAGTGAAAAGCTAAACGAGAGCAGGCAGAAATACTCAACCTACGACAAAGAGTTTTATGAAATTGTACAAGCCTTGAAGCATTGGCGACATTATCTGTTAGGTAACGAGTTTGTTGTATTTACGGATAACTCTGCGTTGCAGTAAATTATGCAGCAGCATAAATTGAACCATAAGCATGCAGCTTGGGTTGAGTACTTGCAGAATTTTACATTTGTACTAAAACACATTAGTGGGCAAGCAAACAAGGTGGCAGATGCACTGAGTAGAAGAACATTGCTTCTACAGGAAAGCACGATGCATGTTTTGGGCTTTGAGCACTTAAAAGAGCTGTATCAGACCGATACTGAATTTAAGGAGGTCTATGAGGCTTGCCAAAACCCTCTGTTAAGAAATAACAACATGTGGTTAGACTATAATCTACAGGAAGGATTGCTGTTTAAGGGAGGGCAGTTGTGTATTCCCAACTGTTCTATGCAGGAAAACATTATACAGGAAAAACACAGTGGGGGTCTGGCTGGACACTTTGGTATAGACAAAACGATTGCTCAGGTACAACATTTTTATTTCTGGCCAAAATTGCAGTGGGATGTGCAGAGGTACGTGAGTAGATGTAAAGTTTGTCAACTGGCAAAGGGTCACAGTCAGAGCACTGGTCTTTATTTGTTGTTACCTATCCCAAGCCAACTATGGGATTCAGTTAGCATGGATTTTGTTCTGGGTTTGCCGAAGACACAACAGGATTTTGATTCAGTAATGGTTGTGGTAGACCGATTTTCGAAGATGGCACACTTTGTACCTTGCAAGAAAACCAGCGATGCCACTTATATAGCACATATTTTCTTTACTGAGATTGTTCGGTTGCATGGACTTCCAAGATCCATTATCTCTGACAGGGATGTAAAGTTCACCGATCATTTTTGGAGAACTCTGTGGAAAAAGTGGAATACCCAGTTGCAGTTCAGCTCCACTTATCATCCGCAGACTGATGGTCAGACAGAAGTAGTAAACAGAAGTCTGGGAAACTTACTTCGGAGTTTAACAGGTGAAAATTCCCGGACATGGGACCATGTACTTGCTCAGACGGAATTCGCATACAACAATTCACCTAACCGCAGCACTGGTTACAGTCCGTTCCAGATTTTGTACGGCATGCATCCGTGAGGAGTGCATGAATTAAGAGATTTGGGGAAACTCGAGAAACGAAGCGCTGATGGGGAAGATTTCGCTCAAGCAATGAGCAATTTACACGAGCAGGTCAAGCTGAAGTTACAAGACAGTAGTCAAAGGTATAAACAACGAGCTGATACAAGGCGTCAAGAAGTTCAGTTTAACGTTGGGGATGAAGTCCTTGCGTATTTACGTCAGGAGAGGTTTCCAAAACGGGAGTACAACAAACTAAAATTCAAGAAGATCGGTCCCTACAAAATCATCCGAAAATTTTCTACGAACGCTTATGAGTTATAGTTGCCACCCGGGATTGGTATTTCTCCCATTTTTAATGTGGCAGATCTGTTCCCCTATGTCGCTGATTCGGAGGATGATGCAGCAGCAACAACACCGCCGGACACCAGCTATGGAGAAAATTTATGGACGAGACAGTTGCCAACAGCACCACCCCTTGAGATTGAAAGAATTCTGGATACACAGGTAGCTAGGCGCACATGCAGGAAGGAATATCTGCAGTATTTGGTCAAGTGGAAGAACCGTCCAATAGAGGACAGTTCATGGCTCAACGCAACGCAGATACAAAAAGCGGGCTATTCTGTTGACGACCTCATGGAACGGAGCCATGACGTTTTACCACCCCGGGAGCCTGATGCAGGAGCATCCAACTCCGAGGAGACACATGACAGTTGACGGACTCACGGAAGAAGAACAGAAACAAGACAAAGATTTCGGGCTTGGGTGGACAAGTCATTAAGTTGGTTGTTGTCTTTTCCTTTTAATTATTGTTTGCTTCATTTTATTTTAGAACATTTTTTAATTACAAGTTGTTTAGCTTAGGAGATGAATAGTGTTTAGTTAAATCTTTGTTAAAAGAAACTAGATCACAGTTACAGAATTCAGGTTGAACAGTTCAACTGAAATAGGGGAAGCAGTTATGCTCTCATGTAATTTAAAAACAGAAAAGGATAGAACAAGGAGAGAGACCCTTCAACACGAGAGTAACAGATAGAAAGACGAAAAACCCATGTAATAGAATCATACTATTTGCAAATGAAATAATCTACTGCTAATATTTTTTAAAAACAAAAACTCTCCTGGAACAAGAAAAGACAGATACATTGCCTCTGAAAAGAAGCAAAATTGTTTGTTTAAAGAACCACTGTCACACTAATATATTGATACTATTTTCTGTATTAGCATTCACTGCAAGAAGGCTATAACAGGCATACTGTAACTTATTCGATTGATATTATTTGCTTAAGCATCCATTGTAAGTTATACACAGCAAGCATACGAATGTGATACGAAATATTGAGTACAAACTAGAATTTAGAAGACAGCAAACAGAAGGCGCTGCTACTGGGAGCTAACCCACACGGAAGAGCGGATTGACAACCAACGATATCACAATAAACCAGGTAACAAGCATATCAACTTAAATGTTTTTCATAAGATTTGTAAATGCTGGAGATAAAGTATACAGGAGTTTTATGTAATGTAACTTTTATGAAAAAAATGCACCATAAGTTCTCTGAGCATAGAACGCTCACCGAACCACTGTCCTCCGATAATTAAAGTCATTACAAGGAACAAGAAAGGCAACCGAACAGACTCAAGGAACCCAAGCAACAAAGATGGACCAGGTCAATTACAGGTCGAAACGACGATTATTATACACATACCAGACCTCAGAAAAATAAAAAGTTTAATATAGTTCGTGTACAATCCAGAAGCGTGAGCATTAAATACAAAAACCCATAGATTGTTCACTAATATAACAAACGGGCCGAGCTGGACAAGACCCTACCTGTTACACCAAGTTTAAAGGGGTTTTGGGTTGCCTCCAGAATGCACAGAGAGCGTGAGTCCACGGCGGCCAACCACCTGAGCAACCTGCAACAACAAAATAGACGGAGTTTAGCGCCTGAGATAGGAAAACGATAAGGAACTTCTGTAAATGAAAAGACAGTTGCATTGGGTATTTACCTGAGTTGGACGGGCAGCATTGTAAACAACCCGACACCCATAACCTGAAGAGCAAAGGAGCGAACCTGTTAGACTCTGGAAAAGGTGGAGAAGTAGGGTTTAACATCGAACCAGAACTTACCTTGAATCCGGAATTAAGCGGAACGATTAGCTGAGCTCGGGACTGAGAGGAACCTGTCATAATAGCAAAAGGGTAGCAGGAGGTCGGAGGCACCAGAAGAACCCAGTGCCGGAGCGAGGAGAAGAGGCGCAAAGAAACCCTCACAGAGCAGAACAAAGAACTTCGCACTGTGAAAATGAAATGGCAAGTGAACTAGGGTTGGCTGTCAAAAGGCAGGAGTAAGTCAAGGCTTGAAACCGGCAGGTGTGAGTTGGTAACCTATACCACAAGTAAACCATATGAAATATCCCGAACCTGTACAAACCGCATTATCTCAACGTTTATTCGCATTAACCTTCGTACGGTGGACACAGTGTCGCCACGTGGAAAAGGGCTGGGCCATCATATACTAGTTACTTGTAATATTATTTATATTAAATATAACATAAATACTAGTTACTTATAATATTATTTATTTAAATATAACATAAATACTAGTTACTTATAAATATTATTTATATTAAATAACATAAATCCATTATAGATATTTTATTATTTTATATTTTATATTTATAAAATGTTTATAATAAAATATAACTGTTTTCTGAATCAATTTAATTTTTTTGATGATATATATATATTATATATATATATATATATATATAAATAAGATTTTAGGTTTATTAAAACCATATGCTTTTGTAAGTAAGGATATATCCACATTTTTAAAGCTATGAGAAATTTTCAAATTAATGATGAATAGGTATGTATTATAACTAGTATAAATTTATTTTAATGGCAGTTCTTTTAAGTATTGAGAGATTATCAAATTTTCAAATAAAATCTCTGAAGATGCAATTCTCTCCTCTTTTTTTTTGTGTAAAACTTGAAAAACTTTCTATAACTAAAAAGATTTGATCCCTTTCAGAACATAGTAAATGCAGAGTTAAGATTTATTTATGCAAATTCTCTATAATATTATTTATGTTACATATAATATAACACCTTTATACACATAAATATTTTTATTTTTAATTTTATTAAAATTCTTTATAATTATATATGTGTGTGCATAGCATTTTTTCTTGATGCATTTTATTGTTAATTTAATAGAGAGAGAAATATTTTATATGTTTATTAAAACTCTTTTATATGTTTATCTAAATAAAAATGTGCATGGCATATTTTTTTACATATTTTATTTTTTTAATGGATGTTGATGGCATCAATACCAAATCTCCACATTTAAAGAAAATTTAAACAATAATAACACCAATTACTCATAAAACAAAGTCTCTTTTAACTATGAAGCTCATGACTTTCCCTTTTAACGCAATGAATGCATTAAATCACTATTTATTCTTGGGGAAAGAAATATTTTGATTTTTCAAGAGACAGTTCGTTCTATATGAGGGAAGTCGAGATGAATCCTCTAAAACTAAGGAACGTATTACTAGACCTTTCTTATACTTAGAAAAAATAAGTACCCATATTTCTCACAATGCAAGATTCTCAGGCATTAGAATCCAAATGAACAAATTTCGTAGTGGAATCTAGTCTATACATTCCTCATTATAATTTCATTAATATGGGTGCATTGGTAAGATAAAGTGTTTTCCTCAAATATTTTACTCTTGGATCCCAAGGTCTATTTGCTAATTGTACAATGGTGTTTTGATATGGAAACTTGATTTCTTCTTGAATTTGGGTAAAGTAAAATATTCTTGTCTACATAACATACATCTTTTCATGATTTATTTCTTCAACTTTTATCTTTAATCTATTCATCTCTTATTTAACTTCACGTGCACATGAAAACGTGTTAACGAAAACAACTTGTTCATAAGGTTTCTAAAGCCCATATCATATATGTATTACAATAGTGATCAGCAGGGTCAATAAGGACCATCGATCAAGCGCACAATTCGACAACCCACATTGCATCACAACATCGCATCAGCAAACAACAATGGAGTGCTCACCATACGGCCCAGGGTTATCGCGATATGCAGTTGCGATCAATCACATCATGATATCGCAATCGGAGTTACACAGAGGAGTGGTTATACACACATATATATGCTATGCGATTAGTGAGACCCGATGGGGATATAAACACTATTGCATAAGATTTGAGATCCACCAAATGGTGTTTTTAATGTATTTTCATGTATTTGATTTATTAAACTAAATACAAAGGGAAGCACCGATGCAATGAAAACTGGATGCAAAAGGGTTTGTGAATGAAAATGCATATTGTTTCAAATCCTCGCAAAAAGCCATTTTTACGGGATTTTAATGTTTTAATGCATTTTTAATATAAAAGGGAAATAATAATACAAGCCAGATTTCGGGAGGCCTAAAGCTGGTAAGTGGATTGGTTCAGGCTCCACCCGAGCCCATATGCTAGCTGCCACATGTCCAAGACGACGAGAGAGAAAACCACCCTTATTGGGTTGTTAACCCCCATACGAAAGGTACGCTTGAAATGAACCATAACCGTTGGATTTGGATCTCCCAGATCAATGGTGGAGATGCGAAGCCAATGTAAAGGTAGATTTGATAGAAGTTATAAGGTGAATTCATAATTTTTCATGTCCGATAAACGGGAATTTGGCGGAGTTTCACAGTTTTGACTATATTTCTCTATGTAAACACAGAATGGCCGTTTCAGGGACTTCAAAGGCTCGATGTGCTCATCGGTTGTAGAACAGGTGACCACCTCCCATAAGAGTGTTATCAACGATTATCTAAATTCCAAAAAGGGGGATTTGAGTGGACAGAGGCTGGGAGCCCAAAAGCCGGAGAAAAGGGAATGAAAAGCCAACGTAGATTGGCTTTAAAGCCATAGACAGAGAACAAATAGAGCAGGCAGTGTTGAGAAAGAGTAAAGATAGAGACAGAGAGTGATAGAGAGAGTTCGTGTACTCAGAGGGGCTTGAGGGGTTCAAGCAAAAACTCTTGTTGTTGTATCTGTTGTGTATTGAGACTCAAATTGATCTCATACTGTTGTAAAAATCTGCTCCTAAAGACATAATAGAGAGGCCACCACTGAAGGCTAGACCAGGAGATGTAGCCCAAGAGTTTTGGGTGAAATCTATATTAAAATTGCTATGTTTATATGTGTTGTCTATTATGTTTCTTTTACTGCTTCATTTCCTGTGTATTTCGCAATCTTATTGATCCATTGCACAAAATAACATAGGCATCTCCATGCACATGAGTCTATACTACCTTAACATTGTCTTAGATCTCATTATCAAATCATGTGGTATTAGATCTAATGGTTTGCTAAGGTTGGACAAGCTGGTGCTGGATTGGTGAATGCTAACTAGGTCAAAGCTCAAATCAGGAGAAGGAGAACCGATTAAGACTAACCTAGAAATAGGAAGAGTCTATCCTAGGAGGAAAATGGCCAAAGAAATTCCCTTGGAATCAAACTCTGATTTCATGGATAGTTTCACGACCATGAGAGACATGGTAGAAGAGATGTATCAAGAATTTAAGAAAGGTCGAGGTGAAGATACTTCAACCTCCAAACAAGACAAAGGAACTTAGGAACCTATTCTAGATGGCCATTCTGAAGGGAAAGGGGAAGGAAAAGAGCCTCCTCTATATACACCTCCTGATAGCCATGAAAATAAAAATAAGAAAACATCTTTGATTAAGTTAGATGTAAAATTTGATTTGCCAATATATGATGGAGAATTAAATGTAGAAAAACTATATTACTGGATTACACAGATTGATGTGTATTGCATGGTGTAGAACATTGATCCAGACAGGAGTAAAATTCAACTGGCCAGCCTCCACCTTGCAGGAACTACCTCAGTGTGGTGGGAAGGCAGTACCCAAGCTGATTTGAAGAAGCATGGTAAAATTATTTCTACCTAGAGTGAATTTGCTTCTGCCATTACCAAAGAATTATATCCACAAGCTTATATGCAGAAAGCCATGATGGGTTGGCACACTCCTCGCTAATTAAAGGGGAAAAGTGTACAAAGCTATACCCAAGAATTTAGGAAAAGAGCTTTAATTCTAGGCATTTCTCTAGACTCACCTGAAACTTTGTTGAAGTATATTGGTGGTCTACACAGCTATTTGAGGCACACGATTCTCATGTTTAACCCTACTAGCATAGATGAGGTATTTGTTCAGGTTACCCATCTAGAGGCTAGAGGCAAGAATGTGAACCCAGAGATTACGAGATCATCAAAACCCACTGCAAGAAAAAACAAGGAAAAGAGGAAGAAGAAATGGAAAGATAGGAAGGTAAACATTGTACAAAAAGACAAACCTTCATGCACTCACTACAAGAAGGATGGACATGATGATGAACATTGCTGGTCTTTGCATCCGGAGCTAAAACCCAAGAAGTTCGATGGTAAGAAGAAGAAGAATGTTGCTGCTATACATAAAGATTTGGGGTCAGGCTCAGGTGATGAAACAACAATCACAGCTATAGGTATAAAAGGTAAAAATTATGAAGCATCTACTAGTAATTATGAAGAAACTATTTATAATGAAGAAAATGAGAGGAAAAGACATGAGATTTTTCATATTAGAGTTATTTCCAAGCATCAAAAGATTGATACTTTATTTGATAGGGGCTCACAAGTAAACTTGATTTCTGAAGTAATTATGAAGAAGCTGGGATTACTAACCACACCTCACAAGAAGCCATATCCATTAGGATGGGTATGTGATAAAGCAAAGCTACAAGTGACTAGACAATGTAAACTTAGGTTTTCTTTTGGGTCAACATTTGTAGATGAGGTTGAGTTAGGTATCGCTCCCTTGGATATATGTGGAATTCTTTTAGGAAGTTCTTACTTGTACAATAGAAATGCCATTTTCTATAGAGCCGAAAAGAAGTATCAACTCGTTAAAAATGGAATAGAATATATTGTAAGAGCTCATAAATTGAAGAATAATTATACTCTCATAAACTCAGGGCAAATGAAAAGAATTGTAAATTCATGCAAGAAATTTTTATTGATGGTTGTAAAGGAAAATAAACCTGATAAAACCAATGTATTTGATGGTTGTGATGCTAAAGAGAAAGCTAATTTAGAAAACGTTGTTACATAATATGATATCCTATTTCAAGAACATAAGGGTCTGCCACCCAAAAGGGAAATTGTACATGATAGTCATTTGTAGCAAGACGCTCCATTGCCTAACATCAGAATGTACAGGTTATCTGCTTTAGAGAATGCAGAGATCAAGAAGCAAGTACAAGAGCTGCTCGAGAAAGGGTTCATAAGACCAAGCACATCACCATGTGGATCTCAAATCGTGTTGGTGAGAACGAAAGATGGTTCATAAAGGATGTGCATTAATTATAAAGCACTGAATAAAATAATGATCAATAATCATTATCCCCTTCCTTGCATTGATGATCTATTGGACCACCTGAAAGATGATGTTTAATTTTCCAAGTTGGACTTGCATAGTGGCTACCATCAGGTCAGAGTAACAGAATAAGATGCATGGAAGACTGCATTAAAAAAAAAACAAGGGCTGTATGAATGGCTAGTTATGCCTTTTGGCTTAGCTAATGCTCCTACCACTTTCATGAGAGTTATGAATGATGTACTCTGACCATTTATTGATGATTTTGTAATTTTATATTTGGATGACATTCTTGTTTTTAGTAAAACATGGGAAGAACATTTGAAGCATGTAAAGCAGACTCTAGATGTTTTGAAAAATGAAAATATCTATGTTAAGTTATCAAAATGTGAATTTGGCAAAACATCTTTGAATTATTTGGGTCATATTGTAGGGGGTGGGGAATTGAAGATAGATCCCTCTAAGGTTGAAGCCATTGTGAACTGGCCTAAACTCAAATCTGCTATAGAAGCTAGAAGCTTCCTAGGGGTAGCACAATATTGGAGAAAGTTTATTTCTAACTTTTGCTTAATTGCACCTCCCTTACATGCTTTGAAAGGATTGAACAAGGTGTTTCAGTGGGGAGGCAAACAACAAAAATCCTTTGACACCTTGAAAGAAAAGATTAGTACAACATCAATACTAGCATTGCTAGATCTTCAAAGACCATTTGAGATTGAAACAGATGCCAATGACTATGCCATGGGAGCAGTGTTGATGCAACATGGTGTTGGGCCATTAATATGCCATTATTATTATCACTTTTGAATGCTTATTCCACCCATTTATACCATTCTTCATCACGTCATTTATCATAATTTATCATATAATTCTATTTTACAATGATTTATGCTCTTATGTAAAAATATTATTTATTCTCCTTTATTTCTAATAAATTGATGGTTATGAATTGATTTTATCAATGATAGTTTAATAAATTGGTTGTAAAATTATTTAGCATTTTTAGCCTCCAATACAAATTCCAGATTGAAGATTTGATCAGTAAATATTCCAACTCAGAAATTCGCTGGAATAAGAAGTGACAATTTTGTGGTTGAGATTCTAAGCAAATGGAGAAGAATCTGGAAAATCTGGAACATGGGTTTTGTCCAGAATGGACCAAGACAACTTTTGGAAAGAATGTTTTTCCTAACTTCGTTTTGTATTGAGAGAAAGGCACGGTTCTTTGAGCACGTTTTTCTCAGATTTACTGTGTGGCCGTTTTCCAAATCTTTGTTGCAAAGCCAAATTCACCTTGCTCTTGTTGAAAGATAGATGGAACTATATTTTCTTGTTGATCAATTGGTTAGAAATAGTCAAATTTTTAAATAGAAATCATGTTGTAATTATCTCTGTTGTAACTTCTCTCTGATCTCTCTCTATTTAAATGAAAACATAAATCAGAGATGGGGATGGAGAATTGAGGATTCAAAATTAGAGGTTCAAGAATGATGATGACATAGGATAGAATAGGAGGAAAAGGAGATTGTTGCATGTTGTAATTCTCAAAGCTTCAGCTGTTGTAATGATTTCACAATTTAATGATTAATACTTGATTTGGGAGTTGCTATTCATTCTTCTCATCTAAAGTAGCCCAGTAGCATCCGCTGTCGGCTAAGGGCCCAACCACTGATGGATTATGATGTTGTTTTGTATTATATCTTTCCAAATTCCATCATGTGATGGATTGATTTAATTCCTATTCCTTTGACTTGCATTACTTTACAGTTTCATGTTTTTGCAGTGAGCTGTTATAGTATTTTATGAAATTGCTTTATTGCACAAGTTGAGATTGAATCGCGTGGCTGTTCTTTTCCATCATAAAAGAGATTATTATCCTTCTCAACGTATATTTTTATGGTGTTCATTTCAAATATAAATCTCCATTGTTCTATTTCAATTATGGTTTCATTCAATTTGTTGTTCTATTTGATTGATATTCATTACAGATTGTTGTTCAATAGGATTGGTTATTTGATTTCTTTAATTATAGTTTGTTGTCCATTTACTTTGCCGTTCATTTTTCTTGGTTAATTGCAAGAGTTTTATTTTTAAAGAATTTTTCTAATTTACTTTCAATAGCATCTTTAGTTCAATTTATATTTCCTTCTAATTGTTTTAAAGCCGGGATTTCAACTGCAGAGAACGTTGGTTACTGCTTCCTCGATCTCAAATTGATTGTATTGTTCTAGTTTTATTTTAATTGTATCAATCTCTAGAGGAATGAGTTATTGCTACTGTATCCTCGATTGATGTTTGCTAAGTGAATAGTTGGATTTAAGAGCATTTGAGTTTATGTTGTTGTAATTAGATTTCTTTTTCAAGCATTCATTTACTTTTGGATTTTAAGCACTATACTGCAAAACATTACGGTGAGTAAACAACCACCTCAGAATGAGTACACTCTTGAAATAAAAAGTCGTCCCTGGGTTGACAATTAATGTGAAGGTAATTAGGAGTTAAAAATACACCTTTTTATTGCTTAACACATGGTAAACCCATATGTTATGATTCCAAGACGTTTAATTCTCCAGTAGTTAATTATCCCACTTATGATAAAGAATTGTATGCATTAGTGCAGAGTGTGAAAAAGTGGAAACATTACCTATTGGGCAAAGAAATAGTTATACATACTGATCATCAACCAAATCAGTATTTTCACTCACAAACTAAATTGAAGCAATCAAGACACTATAGGTGGATGGGTTTCCTACAACAGTTTCATCTTGTCATTAGATATAAGAAAGGCATACATAATAAAGTTGCAGATATGTTGTCTAGACCAATCATAAATGCATCTACTATAATTAAGCTTAAATCAGTATTGCATGAAAGCTACATTGAACAATATGCTCAAGATGTAGATTTTAAATATGTATATGCAACTTTAAGTCATGGCAAACAAGTAGAAGAATTGGATTATCATGTTAAGGACCAACTCTTGTATCATTTGGGAAAGCTATGCATTCCACAAACTGAAAGAGTTAATATAATATGAGAAGCACACACTTCTCTAATATTAGGTCATTTTGGTGTAAGTAAAATAGTTGCACAACTACAAAGATTCTACTATTGGCCAAGAATGCATGAAACAGTTTCTAGATATATTAAAGGGTGTACCATGTGTGCCAAAAGCATGCCCAGCAATAGAAAAATAGGCTTTTACACTCCACTTCCAGTTCTTTCTCCTCCTTAGGAAAGTGTTTCCATGGATTTTGTTGGGGGGCTGCCAAAATCTAGAAAATTTCATGACTATTTATATGTTATTGTGGACAGGTTCAGCAAAATGTGTATTTAATACCTTGCAACAAGCATATTACAACTGAACAAACAACTAAGTTGTTCTTTCAGTAAGTCTGAGTACATCTTGGGTTACCCACTTCCATAGCATCTGATCAAGATTCCCGATTTGTTGAGAAGTTTTGGTCAAGTCTGTGGGAGTTGATGGATACCAGACTGAAGAAGAGCACATCCTTTCATCCACAAATAGATGGCCGAATAGAGGTGGTCAATAGGACAGTGAACCATTTGCTTAGGGGTTATTACAGAAAACATCCCAAGCTTTGGGATGAACATTTGTGTCATCTGCAACATGCTTACAACCATGCTAAACATTCTTCTACACAAAGATCTCCTTTTGAGACTTGTTTTGGTTTCATAGCAAGGTCTCCCTTGGATTTTGTCTTTAGTAAAGACATAATAGTTGATGGACACAGTGATGTGGACAAAGCAACTAAGTTCGTTGAATAGATCCAATAAATTCACCAGGCAATGTAGGAATAGCTGGAAAAGAGCCAAGCCAAGTACAAGGCAAGGCATGACAAGCATCGAATTGAGCATATCTTCCTAGTTGGTGATCATGTTTGGTTGTATATCAGCAAGGACAAAATGCAAGGTGAAGGAAAGAAGCTGAAGCCAATAAGGTATGGGCCTTTTAGGATACTTGAGAAAATTGGTGAGAATGCTTTTTGCCTTGATTTTCTAGCTTATATACACATCTATTCAACAGTTAATGCAGAGAACTTGAGACTATTTGAATCTTCTTTGATTGAGGATCCCAAAGAGCAAAGTCAATTGCCTTCTATTTATGATCTATGCCTAAATATCTCAATGTGTTACAGGAAGATACAGTTCTGGACAGGAAGGTGAGAACTACGCACATTGGAGATGTTCAGTACCTGAGAATTGGACTCAAAGGTTCAAAACTGAGCAGTGCAAAATGGATGGAGATTGGAAAAGTGAGAAATTTGTATCATCAATTGAATGATGCTTAAAAGCCAACTTTTGGTGGTCCAAAACCCTTTTTAGTTGGAAGGTGTGATCCAAATGGATCCTAAGATACTCTCTAAGTCTTCAAAATCATTCAAAATATCAAAATTATTGCATGAACAAACCTTTTAAAAAGCATGTAAAACACTCTCGGGAGGTGAAAAACACAGGAAAACGGTGAAAACAGAGCTATTGGTGGAGTCAATAGTGAATGCACTGTAGCCATCAGATCTGTTCGATCAATGGTCTAGATCTGATTGGCAAATCTCAATTGGCAAAGGCTATCAGAGGATATCGACACATATCATATATGTATTATGATCGCGATTAGCGGGGTCAACGAGGACCATTGATCAAGCACACAGATCGATGGCCCACATTGCATCGCAACATCGCATCAACAAACAACAATAGATCGCTCACCAAATAGCCTGGGGTTATCCCAATATGCGATTGTGATCAATTTCATCGTGATATCGCAACCAAAGTTACACATAGGAGCGATTATACACACATATATATGCGATGCGATTAACCAGACCCGATGGGAATACAAACACTATTCCATAAGATTTGAGATCCGCCAAATGGCATTTTTAATGTAATTTCATGTATTTAAATTATTAAACAAAATACAAAGGGAAGCACCGATGCGATGAAAAGTGGACCCGAAAGGGTTTGTGAATGAAAATGCATAATATTTCAAATCCACCTAAAAATCCATTTTTACAGGATTTTAATGTTTTAATGAATTTTTAATATAAATGGGAAATCTAAATACAAGCGGGATTTCAGGAGGCCCAAAGGCGGTAAGTGGATTGGGCCGGGCTCCACCTGAGACCATACACTAGCTGCCACGTATCCATGCCGAGGAGAGAGAAAACCACCCTTATTGGGTGGCTAACCCTCGTACAAAATGGATGCCCAAAATGAACCACAACGATTGGATCTGGATGTCCAATATCAATGGTGGAGATGTAAAGTCAACCTAAAGGTGGATTCGATAGAAGTTATAAGGTGAATTCATAATGTTTCACATCCGATAAATGGAAATTTGGTGGAGTTTCACAATTTTGACTATATTTCTCTTAGTAAACATAGAATGGTTGTTTCAGGTATTTCAAAGACCTGATGCACTCATTCGTTGTAGAACAGGTAGCCACCTCCCATAAGAATGTTAGCAATGATTATCTAAATTCCCAGAAGGGGGATTCGAGTAGACAGAGGATGGGAGCCAGAAATCCTGAGAAGAGGAAATGAACAATTAGTGCAGATTAGCTTTAAAGCCATAGACAAAGAACAAATAGAGCATGCAGTGCTGAGATAGAGCAAAGACAGAGATAGAGAGTGATAGAGATAGTCCGTGTACTCAGAGAGGCTTCAGCAGTTCAAGAAAAAACTCTTGTTGGTGTATCTATTGTGTATTGAGACTCAAATTGAGCTCATACTATTGTAAAACTCTACTTCTCAAGACATAATGGAGAGGCCACCATTGAAGGCTGGACCATGAGATGTAGCCCAGGAGTTTTGGGTGAACTCCATATTAAACTTGTTGTGTTTATATGTGTTGTCTATTATGTTTCTTTTAATGCTTCATTTCCTGTGTATTTCACAATCTTATCGATCCATTGCACAAAATAACATAGGCATATCCATGCACATGAGTCTGTAATACCTTAACATTGTCTTAGATCTCATTATCAGATCAACATTCACCTATAAATAACAACTTCACAACCTCTATGTTTTCACTTATAGATGGTTTTGAATAATTCATTTCTTTATGGAAGCTCCTTAATAAGCTTGACACATTTCAATAGGACCCTATTCATTATTAGATATTCTCCAACTTTGGGTGCATTCGCACTACTGAGGATCTCACACTTTTTTTATAAGTCTATGTAATGTAGACACTACTAGTATTTTCAGAGATATTCTCTGGACATTCATTTGATTTATGAAAATTTTGTTTTATATGTAACATCTAAAAACCAATGATCTTACTATACCACTTTTCTATAGTATTCTTCCTCTGAAACCTTCTCCTCTTGATCAATGTTCTCACTGATGGGAACTACTTCCCTCTTCTTCTTGTTGAGGATATCTTCCTCCACTACAAGCATGGCATTTACTTCAAACTATATTTTTCCCATTTTCACGTTATCTTTGTTCCCTTTTCAATTTCTCTTCCACTTTGACAACTACCTCATATGCTTCATAAATAGTTCTTAGAGAAAAATACTTAGTTCATCTTTGATTTCGTATCATAAACCATTAATATATCTATCTACCTTGTCAACACCTTGTTTTACATGAACAATCATTATACCTATTTTATAGAAAAAAAATTGCATACTCTTTCGTAGACATTGGTTTTTTCTTGAGGTTTTCCATTTTTCTAAATAGATTTAACTGATAATATTAGGCTATAAACTTACCTTTTAATATCACCATCATTCAATCCCAAGTGATAATCTTCCTCTTGTCATTATCACTTAGCTCTTCTTGCATGTTCTTCCACCATATTGAGGCATATCCCTTCAATTTGGTAACTGTAAATTTGACCTTCATCTCCTCGGTTTCATTTTTGTAGTCAAAATATTTATCCATGTGTTGATCCAGTGAATTAATTATTCAACATTTAAGTTTCCTTGGTAGATACGCACTTCCAATATCACTTTGGTGCTCAATCCTGCAATAATATTAATCATTCTTTCTACTTGAGTTTCTTATTCAATTTCAACTTCTTCTTCTCTTGAGGACTCTTCTTGATCACTAATATCACCAATATTGACACCTCTAGTTTGTTCCATCTCTTGTTTGTATGCTTCTTAGTTAGCTAAGTAAGATTTGGTTGATTCGGCCTATTATTCCACCTCTTACTTCTGGTCATATTTTGCACAATTTATCTAACAAACATTAGTTTCTAAATTTAAAAATGTCATTTATAAAGAACCCAAATATTTTAAAACTAGCGACCTTTTTAGAGAAAGTCAAAATAGCTTCCAAATTTGTCAAAAAAAATACACATAATAAAATAAAACTTGTGAAATTAATAACACTCTCTTACTTCTTTTTTTATACATCATTTTAGGATATTGCAAACATTTATGTCCTAAACTATCAGTGAAAAACCTAATAGAAATCAATCCATCAAAGATTCCAAAACTCATATGCCATGCACCTTTTGGTTTAATATAAAATCATCATCATATTTAACTTGCATTGCATGTACTGTGAGAAAACTTTCTTATAGGAGACTTTTGAGTAGTTAGCCTAAGAGAAATAAAGTTGAGTCGTATTCACTTGTATCTTGGTCAAAATCAACAAACATGAATTCCTTGAAATGTTACTATGGACTTTTACGAGCACAAGTGGTAAAAAATCAAAGTTTCTGCCCAACAACCCAAGGTCTACTTTCAAATTTCTTTTATAAGGTTTTTGTTGCCCAAATGGAAGTTTTTGTGGAGCCCAATGCGATGTCAGCCACTGCATCCTATCTAGAAATATTTTCTCATGCCATTGGCTTATACAAAACCTCCGGTATTTTACCATTCTTAGTCGCTGAAGATAAATTTTCAACATCAACCTCAACAAATTTAGACCCAACAAATGAAGTGCCTTCAACAACCTATTCAAAAGATTGGGTAGAGCTAAAGGATCTTCTCAATTACTATCATGTCCCTTACTTTGGAGAGATTCCAATTTTAAGAAAACTTTTGCTTCAAACCAATTCCAATCATCTCAATATTACTCCAAAGAGTAATAAATGTCATCACCATGTAATTTCATACAAAAATGATATAGAGATGAGACATCATAATGTCAAGGCATTACTAAGTACAGGGATGTATTGGCCTTCTGTTTGTGGGTCACATTAGGCATTATCATGACACTACTTAGTTGTTAAATCATCTCTATGGAATGACCGCACAAACATCTATAAGGCCTTGGTTATTATATATCACAAAATTTGCAGCACCATTATCAATAGGCCTAGGCTGTTGGATATGTAATTATCTCACCACCTCTGTTGTCACTGCCACACTGACTCAATCTTTACCATCTCTGCTATCACTGCCTCAAGACAACAAAGTTCGAAGGGTGAACACCATCTTGGCTCATCAATACTCGAAGAGGAAAATTTAATTTATGTAACTGACTCATATTTTGTATAAATAAGGATGCTCAACAAGATTTGGAGATCCCACTCCTTTCTTTAGATTTGTTTGTTTAAATTAGCAGCAATTGTAGTTGTGTTTTGGTGTTGAATTGTTTCCTATCATCTGATACTAGATGAAATAAACAGTAATATAGAACTACAGGGAACAATAGCTGATAGCAAGAGTAAAAATGACAAAGAATAGGATGTTTCCGCTTATAATGAGAAATGAATTAACTCCATCCTTGAATGATTACAAAACTAAGAATTTTGACAAGTCGTGGTTATGGCATTTAAGATATGGTCATCTATATTTTGGTGATCTAGATCTGTTGCAAAAGAAACAAATGGTGAAAGGGTTACCCAATATTCAACAACTGATGAGATCATGTTAAAGTTGTATACTTGCAGAACATCATAGGAAGAAATTTGTATCTGGAGTTTCGTACAGGGTGAGATGTCCATTACAGATTATTCACACAAATTTATTTGGTCCAATGCAAACACCTTCTTTAGCTGGTAATGTTTACATTTTAACTTTTGTTGATGACAACAGTCGGAAAAGATGGGTTTATCTTCTGAAAAAAGCATCTGAAGCATTTCCTATATTTAAAAGATTTAAAGCTATGGTTGAAAAGGAAAGTGGAAATCATATTAAAATTTTGAGATCAGGTAGAGGTGGTGAATATATGCTAATAGATTTCATTGAGTTTTGTCAATCACATGGAATCAAGAGTAAATTTACTGCATGTCATACTCCATAGAAAAATGGAATAGCGGAAAGGAAGAATCAAACTATTATGAATATGGCTTGAAGTATGTTGAAAGAAGATCATCTACCAAATGAATATTGGGGAGAAGAAGTAGCTTTTTCTCTTTATATTATTAATAGAAGTCTGACTAAGAGCATGAAGGATTGAGTTTCCGAAGAAGCATGGAATGATAAGAGTTGGCATATATCTCATTTAATAACTTTTGGTTGCATTGCTTATGTACATGTTCCTAAATAATTGAGAAAGAAGTTAGATGATAGAAGTGAGAAATGTATCTTTATTGGATATAGTGGTGAGTCTAAAACATATAGACTTTATAGCCCCATCACCAAGAAATATATTATCAGTAGAGATGTTGCAGAGACAACTGTATTATCTCATGGAGATGATAATGAAGATGATCAAGAAACACAAGCTAGACAACCAATTCCATATACACTTACTGCAAGCACGCTATTAAGTCAATCACCCAGAGTCAGTCCATTAAAATTGAGAAGACTGAGAAGTCATGAAAATTGCAAACCATCAGGTTATGGTGGACAAAAAGCAACAGGATCGAAGGTAAGAAATGATTCTAATCCTATAATAGCTACATTGAAGAATATAATTAAAGGTTAGAATACTAGAAGTTTAGAGGAATTATATGAGAAGAATGATGAAATAGGTCAAGTTTCAAATTTTGCATTACTTGCATATGATCCAGTAGAAAGAAATAATACTTGGGAACTTGTAAATTTGCTTGAAGGTAAAAATATTATAGGTGTTAAATGGATTTACAAAACTAAAGTGAATGCTGAAGGTGAAATTGAAAAGCATAAAGCAATATTTGTAGCTCAGGGGTTCAGTCAACAACCTGGTATTGATTATGATGAAACCTTGGCACCTGTGTCTAGACTTGACACAGTAAGAATGATATTAGCTATCGATGCACAAAATAAATGGAAAATATATCATATGGATGTTAAGTCTGCATTTTTGAATGGTTTTCTAAAATAAGAGGTTTATGTGAAACAACCTTGCGGATATGAAATTGATGGTCCAAAATATAACATTTACAAATTAAAAAAATAATTATATGGATTGAAATAAGCACCCTGACTATGGTATAGTAGAATTGATGAATATCTGAATAACAATTGATTCATCATGAGTCCAAGAGAGCGAACTTTGTATACGAAAGTAAACGAGGATGGTAAAATTTTTATAGTGTGCTTGTATGTTGATGATTTTATTTTCACTTGAGATCTCTTAATTGATAATTTTAAGACAAGCATGAAGAAAGAAATTGATATGATTGATCTAGGCCTTATGAAATATTTTTTTGGTATTGAAGTAACTCAATCTGAAGATGGAATTTTCATTTATCAATCTAAGTATGCAAAAGATATATTGAAAAGTTTCAGGATGGAAAGTTGTAAGCTTGTTGTAACCCCAATTGCAATTGATATAGAACTCAGTAAAGCTGATCATGGTTTAGATATTGGTCCAACCTTGTTTAAACAATTGGTTGGAAGTCTTATGTATTTGACTACAACAAGGCCTGATATAATGTTTGGTGTAAGTTTAATTTCCAAATTCATGGAGTCTCTGAAGAGTACGTATTGGCTAGTTGGAAAAAGGATTTGAAGATATGCTGCTGGAACAAGAAATTATGGTATCCTGTGTGCATCAGATTTAGATTTTAAACTAACTAGATATACAGATATTGATTTTATAGGCTGTATTGATGACAGGAGGAGCACATCTGGGTATCTGTTCAGTTTTGGTTCATGTGCAGTTTTATGGGCATCAATGAAGAAAACCATTGTGACTCTATCATTAGCTGAAGCAGAGTATGTTGCAGCCACAACAACGGGTTAAACTATGTGGATGAGAAGAATTTTGAAAGAGTTGTTGCATGAACAAAAATAACCCACTCATATTTTCTGTGAAACAATGTCGAGTACCAAGCAACCAATGATCATTTCCCTGTGCGTGGGTCAGTGAGCTGAGCAACAGTTTAGCAGAAGTCTAGAATTGAATTAAGAGATGTACAAAAGCTGTGCTAAAGCTTTATGTTAAGTAAGTTGCGTAATCAATACTACTTGAATTGTGAATGAGGAGTTACATGGGTCCAAATTTAATTTCTCCATGGGTTGCGTTGTGCTGGGTGGTGTAGTACAAAGGAACTGTGCTCTTCTGGTAAGTGCAGTACAAAGGAACTGAGTTGTAAGCCCAGTTTGAGGTTGTGCAAGCAGAAGCCATTCCAAAATGAAGTAGGAGATAGAGGAGTATGGGTATTAAGTTGTAGTGAGTGTGTGTGGTTGCCTTAAAGTATTATGTTTTGGAGCAGTTGAGCTAGGCCAAATTGGTGATGCAACTAAGTGTTGTCATGAGCTACTTTGCCATGCGAGTGGCCATTAGTTGAGAAGAGTATATGAAACCATCGTGGACTAAGGAGCTACTTCGAGTGGAGAAATTGAGAGTAATATTTCTATGGAAAAGATATAGTACTATGTGTGGAGTTCGAGTGGCCAAGAAAGCATGAGAAGTAACCAAAGTCAATGCTCTTCCACTGTGAGAGTTGGAGTGCATAGGTTTAGGTAACATTGCATAGAATAGATTCTCCATGGAGCAATCAACAATGAGTTTCTTTATTGTAGAAATTATAGAGGGTAAAGGTGATAATAGTATGTTGAACATTTTTTCTAAGATTGATATGCTGAGTTGGAACCTGGGGTAGTCAAAAAAAAATTCATGGTGTGGTAAGCATGGAATTGTTTATATGTTGAGTTGAGCCTATGGTGTGAGGTTACGTTTAATATCATTTACATGAAAAGTTGTGATGAGTATAATGAAGACAAAGAGGTTTTTTTAAGCTACCATGAGTCTGTGAAATGATATCGCTGCATTTGGATGAAATCTAAATGTGTGAGGGGCTTTGTTAACTTTTGTGTTTAATGTACTTGACTTGAGATTGTTGTAATGAGGCATTTGTGTTGTAAGGGGTGCATGATCAGTTGTAATTGACACCCCAAAGTTGATTCGACCAAGTATGTTGTAAGCCGTGTTGAGTCAAACATGCAATGTTTATCCCTCTTAGGTAGAGAGATGGTAAGATATCAAGTTGTAGAATTAACCACCGGGTAGATACAAGGATGTACTCATATGTAAGATTGTTGAGTATTTGTTGAGTAATGAATGTAGTCTTCATACCTCTTCAGTAGCAAGAGGATGTGACATCAAGTCGTGTAATTAACCACTAGGTAGATACGAGGGTGGCAGGTATAAGTGTATCTAAGCTTGATGTGTAATCGGGGAAGTCAAAATGTGAGATGGAACCTGAATTTAAGGAATCAAGTTAGGAAGAGTTTAACATGATTGATGAACCATGTAGTGAAAAAAACATGATTGACGAACCATGTAGGTGAAAAGGGTTCCTAGAGAACTCGCGAGTATAGCGAATGGTACTCATGTACCTCGGTAGATGGATTTGATTTTATATGGACATCGGTAATCAATTGGATGTAGGTACAAGAGAGAAGAAGAATTCCTATTGTCAAGAAATCCCAAGGAGAGGATAGTAAAAACTAATGCCTATTGTGAAGAAATCCTAGAGAGAAGATAATAACAACTAAAAACAATGTTTATGGAGTTCTACAAATTACAAGATCAGCTAGTAGACATATTCATAAAATATTGAACAATTTTTTTTGTGTCACCACCACACTACCTTAGTCTTTACCACCTCCACCGTCACCGCCTCAGCGCCCAATGTTCAAAGGGACAACACTGTATTTCCTCATCCATACTCGAAGGGGCAAATTTTATTTATGTAACTATCTCAAATTTTATATAAATATTGATGTTCAACAAGAGTTGGAGATCCCACTCTCTGCTTGAGATTTGTTTGTTTAAATTAGTAGTAGGTGTAATTGTATTTTGGTGTTGTATTGTTTCCTTTCATAGGCCACCTACGTCCAAAATGGATGAGTCCAAGATCGAGTGGGCACCACATAATAGATTAAAACTATCTCCACAGAAAGCTCCACGTCGATCTCCACAGCAAATCTGTACAATCAAACTTTACACAGCGACAACAGGTATACACAGCAAGAACTACTACGCCATCTCTGACACCAAAATGATATCACTAAGACCAAAACTCTATACCAAATGCAAATTTCAACCATAACACCAGCAATTACTCATAAAACAAATTTTCCTTTAATTATAAAGTTTAATGCTAAAGTTTAATTTAATTCATAGGTGGAAAGGTTTTGAGATTTTGATTTTTTAAGCTCATTCCTCTCTTACATATTTGGTGAAGTTAGCTGGAAACCTGTTAGACTTTTAAATCTATCTCAACAATATTTTACACCAATACAATTAATTTTAATTATATTTTTTTTCATAATTTACATCATTTAATATTTTCTAAATCCTTTTTAAGAATAAGGAAAATAAAATATTTATTTTTTCTCATAAATTATACCATAAAAAAACGATATTATTATAAACATTAATAAAAATTTTAAAATATTATTATTTTAATTTATATTAAGGAAAAAAATATTTATATTTTATTATTATTATTATCATCATCTAATTTTAAGGTTATTGAGACACTAAATTTGTGTACAAGATTCTTTGTTTGTGAGACAAGGGACCCACCTCCACACAACAGATTTGTGTATATGACTCCCTTGTTTGTGAGACAAGATACCAATCTCCAACGAGCTATTACATACTCTATCCCAGTCTAATTTTAAACGTATGACCTCTTAGAATGAAACACACATATTTCACAAATCTCTCTATATAACTCCTCTTCTTCTTTTCCTTCTCTTTTTCTTTCTCCTTCTTCTTCTCGTGGTCCTCAATTTCTCTTCGATTATTTTTAAATTGAATAAACATTATATTTTATTATTATTAGTTAATTCAATGTTTGATGACATCTTTTTCAATACTTCACAACATCTCTTTAATCATAAAACAAATATTAATTTCATTTTATATCTGATATTTTATCATCTCTTTTATATACACCTCTCAAACAAAATGATTTCAATAAACAACTTTATATATTAATATCCCCTTTAACTATTATGTAAAATCCAAATTAGTTATAAATTAATAAATTTAACTTTCATGTTGAATTATTTGATGACATCTTTTTCAATACTTCACAACATCTCTTTAATCATAAAACAAATATTAATTTCATTTTATATCTGATATTTTATCATCTCTTTTATATACACCTCTCAAACAAAATGATTTCAATAAACAACTTTATATATTAATATCCCCTTTAACTATTATGTAAAATCCAAATTAGTTATAAATTAATAAATTTAACTTTCATGTTGAATTATTTTTAAATTTAATTAAATCCAATTTCTTAAGAATAAACAACCATTGTGAGATTGCAAAATTTTTTATGTATTAAATGAAATTACATTTAGTTTTTTCCTGAAAATTATTATTTATTAAAGTAAGAATTTTTGTAAATCTAGATTTTAAAAGTCAACTTTCAAGATTTTGGGTGTCTTAAAATTTTTTTGGAAGTGCTAATCTATTTACACAATAAAAAAACTTTTCAAACATTGTAACTAAAATTTTTTAGATTTTTCTTTTTTCAAAATTTTAACCATTTTTAACAATAAGGTCAAATTTGAAAGCAAGATTGACGACCCAGGAATGACCATGGAGAATGTCATTCTTGACTTGACTGGTAAAAAAGTTCCACCAAAAAGGTGATTAAATCTCATCATGATGATTGAAACAGCCAAAGTCGTGCTTGACTTGACTTCTAAAAAAACTCCACCAAAATGATGATTAAATCTCATCATGATAATTGAAAGAGTCTACGAATCTCTTCATGATCCTAGAAACAGCCAACCTTTTGACGGAAGATTTTGGCCATGTACAGAAATTTTGGTGCCTATATTTATCTTGTCATGATGATGGAAACGATCTAGCAATGATATTACGGTGATCTCTTTCTGTTAAAAGGCGATTAAGCTTGTGTTGCCATGATCACAGAAACAACCGGCCTATAATTTTATAGTGATCTCACTCATATACCGCCCGTGATGTCTTTCTGTTAAAGGCGATTAAGCTTGTCTTGCCATGATCACAGAAACAACCAGCCTATAATTTTACAGTGATCTCACTCATATACCGCCTACGTTTGATGTAACATTTTGGGCATGTACAGAAATAATTTATTCACACGACATTTAAATCGAATGACACATTTAGCATCAAAGAGTGAGTTATATGAAATATACTAGGAACCAAGATGATTCAAACTCGAAGACAGGGAACTTATCATTACCAATATCCTTATATTTGAAAAAAAAAATCTACAATTTGCCTAATTTTTACAAGACTTCCAGGAAAATTTGTTAAAAGAGAATATTATAATTTATAATTAATTTGTGCTTTACGGAATTTTAAAAAGATTGTGATTCAAAAATCTTCAGATTAACAATTTATATTAATCCTTAAAAAAATTAATCTATTCAAAATTTCAAACATGTATATTTGTGTTTTATAATCTATCCAATATTAAACTATAAAATGCTCCTTTCAATATCATAAAAAAACTTTTACTTTGACCACCATTTTGTAAATGTGTTAGAAAACCTACACAGATGAATCTAGCTAGTAAAGGTTGAACACACAGCTTTGCAGAGCAAAATTAAAAGAAAATTGAAAGAAGAAAAGAATGATTCATTAGAAAATATGTTACAATGCTCATAATATAGCATTACTGGGTGAAGATCCCAAGGTAATGAACTATAGTGGTGATCAATGAGAAGAATCAACACCTACAACAAGTTCCGGAGATAACTAGTCAGTTGCGGAGTTAAAGAATGAGCAAATCAAGGAGTAAATCATGCAAAAGGAATCTTGCATGCAATCCCATGCTCTAACTAAGAGTCCGCATGTAAATGTGTAGTAGTTGCATGTAGTTGCATGCTTTAACTAAGAGTCCGCATGCAGTTGCATGTAGTTGCATGCTCTAACTGAGATTCTGCATGTAGGTGTAGTAGTTCCAACACATTCAAGAGAATTATAAGCAAGAGTAATTTATTCCTGCGATGACGAAAACCTCGCCGCTCATTGTATTTGTTTTATAATCTATTCGACATTAAACTATAAAATACTCCTTTCCATTTCATAAAATAAACTTTTACTTTGACTAGCATTTGAGGGAATTATAAGTCAGAGTACCTGATCACTTATCTGATTTCGAGAATAACTGCGCCCACGATAACCTTGCCGCTCATGGTCAAAGCTTCGACAGTCGTGGTAACTTCAACTCCATCCTCCAGGTTAAGTGCTACACTATTAGGGTTTAAAATTGAAGTTGTTATGAACCTTGGAGAGCTCTTTGGCTCATTAGAAGAGAGATAAAATTATTTCACTTTTCAAATTTAAAAAAGATTTTTTCAAATGGTTAAAGGGCATAAAACTATTTTCAAATGGTTAGAGGGCATAAAACTAGCCATTGCCCCAAAAGGTATAAATAAGCGGGGAGAGCATCGTTAAATTGAAAATTTTTAATTTTGGTTTGAGATAATAGTTTTCATATTAAATTTAGTATTATAGTATTGTTTTTTCTGTAATTATATGAATTATGAACCGCAAACTTAAAAGGTACAAAATATAATAAAAAATATATTTTGAAACTTTCCAAACTTTATATTTTATTTGCTATTTTAAAATGTTTCAATGATTCTGATCTAGACAGAACGACTTTGTCAAATCTCAAACAATTTCAAAATCTTATCGTAGTAGACAATTAAATGCTTATGTAAAAATACAAAATGACAAAATCATCCTGAGACAAATTTATGAGAAATCTACTGCAAGCAACATCAAAATAATGTTTTATAGTAGTTGCTAAGGGAATTCATACTACTTTTGTTTCTTTCCAGTACTCAATAAATGTGCTCCCCACATTTATTTAACAAAAAAATGCATAATAATACAATTTAACAATATTATTTGTTTTCTATAACTCATACTTTGTTTCACAATTACATAAAACAAGTACTTTGCTTCAAATTACATAAAGATTCCCCTTAAGGCTGGTAAGCACTAACCCAAGATACAAAAAGATTGTATTACGTGACATTGACACTTTTCTTAATTATACCTTTCTAACTCTAACCCAAAATAAGAAAAAGGATGAAAACGTAAAGATGGGCTGAACAATTTATTTTTTCAACTGAACTTTTCGTCGTTGATATTAACGCTGACGGTTAAATGGAATTTTTCTGTGAGGCCTGTTGATTTGAGTCGAAAACCTGGTGGGAGCTGTGCGGTTGGTTAGAGTCGAAGCCCTCCCGAGCACAGTGAGGTACGTTCGAAATTCAATTTTTTTGTAATGTAACATTTTTGTTTAGAGGTTTTATTGGAATTTTTTTTAATGATGTTTTAAGGTTTTATTGAAATTTTTTATTATGTTTTTATCTTTTTTTCTGGCTTGGCACCAGAGGAATTGGTTGGTTGCACTCATTGCTGGCATATTTCTTAACCTCCTAATCCAGCATCCTCAAGATAAAAATAATTAAGCTTTGAATTAATCAGAGGGAATTGCAGCTCATAGGTGTGTACATCCCCTAGAGACTGCACTCATACAAAGGAGGAGACTCACGGTTACAATCACACACACTCTATTACAAGGATGAGGATTACATATTAAATACTTGACTGAAAAATAGGTGGTTGAAAACAACCTCCTAAACTCTAAGAACAACTCCTAAACTAAGAAGGTACGTTACAACCACATTACCATTTCTCCATTATTTCTAACTTCCCCCCTTAATGGAGAAAGAGTTATTTTTCACACCTAACATCCCTCTAAATAACTCAAACTTTATTCGCCCTAGAGGCTTAGTAAAAATGTCGGCTACATTATCACAAGTATTACAATAATCCACACAAATTTCCTTAGACTGTATCTTTTCTCGTACAAAGTGAAACTGAGTATCAATGTGTTTAGTATTCTTATGGAAAACTGGATTGTATGCAAGTTTTATTGTGCTTTGGTTGTCAGTTTTGATGCTGGTTGCTTCTTTTTGTCCTTCGCCTGTATCACTGAGCAATCTCCTCAACCAAATGGCTTCGCATGTTGCTGCACACAACGCTTGGTACTCTGCTTCACATGATGATAATGCTACAATACTTTGCTTTTTGCTACTCCACGAAATAACCCCAGATCCAATACTAAATGCATATCCTGTGATGGATCTACGATCATGCAGGTTGCCTGCCCAATCTGAATCTGAATAACCTGCTAAAGTAACATCAGAAATGTCAGTGTATAAAAGACCATAATTACAAGTACCACTAAGGTACCTCAACACACATTTTGCTGCATTCCAGTGAC
>APFE031235241.1:60941-76117 GCA_000404065.3 Pinus taeda | reverse complement strand
TTGTATTTAGTTTAGCTACAGGGGCAAAGGTGTCATCGAAATCTATGCCTTCTTGTTGTGAATAACCCTTTGCTACCAATCTGGCTTTGAATTTTTCTACACTCCCATCTGCATTTATCTTAGGTTTATACAGCCACTTACAACCTATAGGGGTTTTTCCTTCTGGCAACTCAACTAAGTCCCAAGTATGGTTTCTATATATTGATTCCATTTATTCATGCATTGCAACCTTCCATTCATCTGATTTACTAGCTTCTTCATAGTTTGAAGGTTCTACAATGTTTAAAATTTTGGACATTAAAGCATGGCCTTGTAATCCTACAGGTAGTCTAGTCTTCGTACTCGATCTTCTAGGTAAAGGACTTACCTCAACTTTGTCTGTTTCAACAATTCTCGGGCCTGTATTATCACTTATTACACTATCTGCTGCTACTTCTTCCTATTTCTGCTCCTGCTCCTGCTCTTTTTCTTCTTCACTGTTCAGTTCTATTAGCAGTGGAATGTGGCTGTCATTGTTAGAGTCTTCCTTTCCATCTTCAGTCTGTTCATGAAAAACGACATCTCTGCTCTCAAAAACATTACGAGTCACAGGAGTATATAACTTGTATGCCTTATACTCTGTGCCATATCCTACAAATATACATTTCAAGGCTTTGGGGTCTAGCTTTTTCCTATCTGATTTCGGTATATGAGCAAAAGGTTTAGATCCAAATATTCTTAAATGACCAACTGCTCGCTTGAGTCCAAACAGTGCTTCAAAGGGGGTTTTGATGCCAAGACTTTTGGTAGGACTCCTATTCTTTAAATAAACAGTAGTATTAATGGCTTCTACCCAAAGACCATTAGAAATACCCTTACCTTGAAGCATACTTCTCGAGCACTCCACAAGGGTCCTGTTCTTGCGTTCTACTACTCCATTCTGCTGTGGAGTGTGAGGCACTGTAAATTGTTGTATAATCCCATGCTGCTTGCAGAAGTTCATGAACTCACCTAACATGTATTCTCCCCCTTGGTCCGAGCAGAGAATCTTTATCTTCTTTCCTGTTTGGTTCTCTATCATCTATTTGAATTCTTTAAAGTATTGGAAAGCTTGACTCTTTTTGCTTAAAAAATACACCCAAGAGAACCTAGTGCAGTGATCTGTAAATAGTAGAAAGTAGTATGCACCTCCTAAAGACCTAGTCTGCATAAGTCCACAAATATCTGTATGCAGTAGTTCTAGGATGTCTCCTCCTTTTTTGTTAACATGCAAAGGGAATTCATCTCTATGCATCTTCCCTAATGCACATCCATCACATTCTAGTTTGACATTATGTAAAGCAGGAAGACTATCGACCATACCTTTATTTTTGAGTAAGATGAGATCTTGTAGATTTAGGTGTCCAAATCTCTGGTGCCAGAGATTCTCAACTGTTGATGTTGCTGCAACCATCGCTTGTTGTGGCATGCTCCTTGCATCTAATCTGTACAAATTTCCCACATGTACTCCAGTTGCAACTATCTCCAATTGACTATCCTGAATGACACATCCATTCTTGAAGAATTTCACCTGCATCTCTTGGTCTGTTATCATAGAGACAAAGATCAAATTCTTTTTAATTCCTAGAACATATAAAACATTTCTGAGATGTTTGATGTCACCACTAGGTAGCTTGAGAGGAATATCCCCACATCCTTTGATCTCATACCCACTATCATCTCCTAAATAAATCTTTGATCCACATGCAGATTCTTCAAGAAATTCAAAACAATCTCTCTTACCGGTCATGTGCGAGGATGCGCCAAAATCTACATACCATATATTATCCTCGTCTCCTTTTGATGCTGAAAGTGCACAGTCGACTGTGAATAATCGAAGATCATGGATGTGGTAATCCTCTTCTCCAGCAAAATACCCCTGATGTTTCCTCTGTTTGCCTTTTCTTTCATCCGCGTGCCTCTTATAGCATTCTTTAATCTGGTGGTCAGGCTTCCTACAGTAAAAACATCTCTTAACATAATTATCAGTCATACCTCTGAATGGTCTCTTTTGAAAAGAGCTGGCCCCTTTCTGATGCTGCTTCTGCTGTTTCTCATGTTGATGTTGGTGCTGATGCTGCTTTCCTCTGTACTGTCGCCTCTTTGCCATAAGAGCAAGATCATTTCCCTGAGTCTTTATATTCTGTTGTCGCTCCTCCTCCTAGAGCAGAATCGCTGTCAGGTCATCAAACGAGGGGGCTTTCTCTCTCACTGACAACCCAGAGATGAATGTATGATATTCATCAGTCATTCTGTTCAGTGTAAGTGTAACCAGATCTGAATCTGATACCTGGTCTCCAATGGCTCCCAATTTGTCTTTCAGATCCTTGACTCTAGCCATGAATCCACCAACAGATTCATTCTCATCCATATTTAATGCAAACAATTTTCCCTTGAATGCCAGAACACGATTTGTGTTCTGTGTCTTGTACAGATTCTTGATTGTGGTCCATATATCCGCCGCTGACTTGCAATCTCTGATATGGGGGATAATGTTGTCTTTGACAAACATCTTCAGCATGACTTTCGCCTTTGTTTCTCTCTTATCCCAGTCCTGTTCTTGGGTCGCTGTTCCAGTTCTCTGCTCATTTCCCAAGACGATCAACCATGCATTCGCACTCTCCAGCAAAGTTTGCATTTTGAACTTCCAGTTAGAAAAGTTCGTTCCATCGAGCTTGCCAGACTCGTGGGGGTATGATTCCAAACTGTTGCTCATTTTCGCCCAACTGAACACTTCGATCGGCCACCACCGGGCAAGTCCGATCTGCTACCACCAAACAGATCAAGAACTTCACTGTGCCACCACCGGGCAAGTCCGATCTACTGCCACCGAACAGATCAGGGACTTCACTATGCCACCACCGGGCAAAACCGATCTGCTACCACCGAACAGATCAACAAGCAAGCTCCAACATGCCACCACCGGGCAAGGGCGATCTGCTTCCACCAAACAGATCAAGGAGCTGCATTGCGCCACCACCGGGAAAAACACTGATCTGCTTCCACCGAGCAGATCACAGAGCTCTGATTCGCCACCACCGGGCAGGTCTGATCACAGAACCCAAACTCGCCACCACCGGGCAGATTTGATCTGCTACCTCCGAGCTGATCAAGGATCCTCAATTCGCCACCACCGGGAAAATCAAATCTGCTGCCACCGAGCAGAAATCTCCACGTGCCACCACCGGGCAACTCCGATCTGCAAAAAAAAACAAAATTGCAGAATTCCAAAGAGAAAGAGGTTGGCTCTATGGCGCTCTTAATAGCCACGGATCCGCGCCAATTTTAGTTATAATTTTCCTGGTGTGCTTTTCATCCCAAAAGTTGCGCCAATGGCGTGCCTTTCAGCCAAAAGGTAGCGCCAATTGCTCCTGGTGTGCTTTTAAGCCCCAAACTAGCACCAATGGCGCTCCTGGTGCGCTTTTCAGCCCCAAACTAGCACCAATGGCCCTCCTGGTGTGCTTTTCAGCCCAAAAGTAGTGTCAATCGCTCAACCTTTTCTTTAGCTTACAGATGATCATTCATTTGAGACCCTTCACTCCAGGTATTACTGCAGTTCCACCTGATCACACAGATACATTTACAAGCTCTCCTACCACTACAGATGTGCAACTAATGATATATCCCAAAAAAAAAAATTAAGGCTACCTCTACCCTAAGCTCTGATACCAAGATAAAAATAATTAAGCTTTGAATTAATCAAAAGGAGTTGTAGCTCACAGGTGTGTACATCACCTGGAGACTGCACTCATACAAAGGAGGAGACTCACGCTCACAATCACACACACTCTATTACATGGATGAAGATTACATATTAAATACTTGACTGAAAAATAGGTGGTTGAAAACAACCTCCTAAACTCTAGGAACAACTCCTAAACTAAGAAGGTACGTTACAACCACATAACCATTTCTCCATTATTTCTAACTCCTCATTTGGACTAGGTAAATCTCTCGGCTAAATAACGTATAACCAGTGAATAAAATTAGATTGTTCTCTGTTTTTCTAATTACACTGTTGGCAATAGAAGGTTTCCATTTAGGAGGTTTCTCATTAGAGTGTTGGAATTTTTTCTTTTAATTTTCTACATTGAAACCTTGTCTAGAAATGTGACTAAATCCAACTCTGCACTTTACAAGTTGATACGGAAAAACATTAATAGTCATGAAAATTGATTTACTAGAGAGGATTATCCTACCGAAAATTACTAGAGCCCCTTAGACCACTGCTCACATTCAGATTCAACCTCGTGCCCAAAATTACTATAGTCCCTTATACCACTACTCACATTCAGATTCCACCTCCTTGCGCCCTATAGCCCTTTAGACCACTGCTCACATTCAGATTCCACCTCCTGCCCAAAATTACCATAGCCCCTTAGAACACTACTAACATTCAGATTCCACCTCCTTGCGCGCTTTCTGACGTCTAATAGATAGGAGCCTGTAAAACTGATATAGAAAAAAACCTCTCGCCTGAAATCATAAAAAGTATAGAAAAACACCTCTCCCCTGAAATCATCAAAAGAAAGGCGAAGGGTCTTTTGGAAACTATATACATTGTTCTATTTATTGTTCGTTGTTTTTAATTTTTCCATGGATGGAAAAACACACCATGTTTTTTTCCGCTTTTCTCTATTCTTTATTTGAGGAAAAACACAATCTCCACTACAGCAAGTCCAACGTGAACAATCATTCTACTTCAAATATATTTAAAAAAAAAAACAAAAAAAGATTTATAAAATCTCAAATCAGAGGCCAAATTAAAGAGTCAACAAAGGATTTTTCATTTCGAGATTTATGTTATAAATTTAAAAATATATTGAGTTCATTTTCAATAGGCTAAATTAATTTTATAAAACTAAAAAAATATAATATTGATTTGTTTCCGAATAAATTAAAGATTAATAATAAAGGGTAGTCTTGTTATGTTATTATGGAATAAAGAAAAGCTTAATATTAAAAACATGAAATTATTAAGATAATTAATTAGGTTGATAGGAAATTGGAATTGGGCACTTTAAATTAATTTTTTATTAATTTGTGATTAAAAATTTATTGTTATTGTTGGATGTATGAGATTGAAGCTAATTAGAGTATTCACATTCTTTTTTCATCTATTTTTGGTGTTTTAATTTTAATGTTATTGGGTTGCCCTGTTCTACGATTTATCTTAATTTTTTAGGAGATTTTGATAAAAAATTTACTGCACCTCTTGTTGGGTGCATGAGATTGAAGATAATTAGAATTTTGGCATTGCTTTATCATTTATTTTTTCTCTTTTAATTTTAATGTTATTGGTTTGACTTTTTCTGATTTATCTCCTAGAACAACTTTGATATTTTTTGGTAACATATTTTCCCTATTTTTGTTGTTATATGTTCATTTATGTTTCCTTTTTTATTATGGTAATTCAATTCAAGCTTTCTTATTTCCTTGAAACATGCTTCTTATTAGCTTTGTAAGAGAAGGGAATATTCTTAACGGAAGGTTTTTGTACTTGCTCTTTTCAAGTAGTAGTTTCATTTCAAGATACATCTTTTTCATTTCTATTTTGTTAAGTGCATAAAATTGAAGCTCATTAGAGTGTTGGCATTCTTCTGTCATCTATTTTTGGTGTTTTAATTTTATTTTTATTGGGTTGCTAATTAGAGTGTTAGCATTTCTTTGTCATCTATTTTTGGTGTTCTAATTTTAATGTTAATTGGGTTGACTTGTTCTACCTTGATTTATCTCATAGAACTATGGTCTAAATGCTCCAAAATGCTCCCAAGAAAAGCCATACGATTATTAGGAGCGATTATAACGTTATATGTTGACATTATTGGTATATGATGCAGAGCCAAAGAACTAGAAATTATGCACCTATCATTAATGCTAGTACCATATCCCCTTCTTCTTAGGACACAAAATTTTAATCGACAAAATGAAAAATTTGATCAACAAAGAGGACGCCAATGAAAAAGAAGATGATATCAAGTTCATTGACCAATCTTAATGCTTCTTGGTAACATATTTTCCATGCTTCTGTTGTTATATGTTGATTTATGTTTCATTTTTCATTATGTGCAATTCACATTGCTTCCCTACTTTCTTGGAATGTGTCTTATTAGCTTTCTAAGATGAGACTAAATATACTTAATTGAAGGTTATTGTACTTTCTCTTTTCAAGTAGTAGTTTCTTTCTGAGATACATATTTTAAATTTCTATTTTTTTTGGGTGCGTGAGATTGAAGCTAATTAGAGTTTTTTCATTTCTTTGTCATCTGTTTTTCATGTTTTAGTTTTAATATTATTGGGTTGCTAATTAGAGTTTGTCATCCATTTTTGGTGTTTTAATTTTAATGTTATTGGATTGGCTTGTTCTACCTTGATTTAAATTTCTATTTTGTTAGGTGCATGAGATTGAAGCTAATTAGAGTGTTTTCATTTGTTTGTCATCTATTTTTCATGTTTTAATTTTAATATTATTGGGTTGCTAATTAGACTGGTGACATTGCTTTGTCATCCATTTTTAGTGTTTTAATTTTAATGTTATTGAGTTGACTTGTTCTACCTTGATTTATCGCGTATAACAACATTATGCTTATGCTTCTTGGTAACATAATTTCCTTTTTTTTGTTATTATATGTTCATTTGTTTCCTTTTCATTATGTGTAATTCACTTTTCTTCCCTATGTGCTTGGAAGATGGGTCTTATTAGCTTCCTAAGATGAGTCACAATACACTTAATTAAGGTTCTTGTACTTTCCTTTTTCAAGTAGTAGCTTGTTTTTGAGATGCATCTTTTTCATTTCTATTTTGTTGGGTGCATGAGATTGAAGTTAATTAGAGCATTAGCATTACTTTGTCATTTATTTTTGGTGTTTTACTTTTAATGTTATTGGGTTGCTAATTAGAGGGTTAGCATTGTTTTGTCATCTATTTTTTTGTGTTTTAATTTTAATGTTATTGATTTGATTAATATTATTAGGTTGCTAATTAGAGTGTTTCCATTTCTTTGTCATCTATTTTTGGTGTTTTAATCTCAATGTTTTTGGGTTGACTTCTTCTACCTTGATTTTTGTGGTAGAGTTCAACCTTGATGCTTCTTGGTAACATACTTTCTTTGTGTTTGTTATTATATGTTCATTTATGTTTCCTTTTTTCATTATGTTTAATTCGCTTTGCTTCTCTATTTTCTTGGAACATGGGTCTTATTAGCTTCCCAAGACCAGAAATAATACACTTAATTGAATGTTCTTGTAAATTTTCTTTTCAAGTAGTAGTTTCTTTTTAAGATACATCTTTTTCACTTTTATTTCGTTGGTGCACGAGATTGAAGCTAATTAGAGTGTTGGAATTGCTTTGTCATCTATTTTTTGTACTCTAATTTTAAAGTTATTGGGTTGTTAACTAGAGTGTTGGCATTGACTTGTCATCAGTTTTTGGTGTTTTAATTTTAATTTGAATTGGGTTGACTTGTTCTACCTTGATTTATATTGTATAACAACCTTGATGCTTCTTGGTAGCATGCTTTCCTCGCCTTTGTTTTTATATTTCCATTTATGTTTTCTTTTTCATTATGTGTTTTTCACTTTTTTTCCCTATTTTGTTGAAACACGGGTCTTATCATCTTCCAAAGATGAGGTAAAATACACTTAGTTGAAAATTCTTGTGCTTTCTCTTTTCAAATAATATTTTCTTTTTGAGATACATATTTTTCATTTCTATTTTGTTACATGGATGAGACTAAACCTAATTAGAGTGTTGGCATTGGGTTGTCATTTATTTGTAGTGTTTTAATTTTAATGTTATTGGGGTGATAATTAGAGTGTTGGTATTGTTTTGTCATCTATTTTTGGTGTTTTAATCTTAATGTTATTGGGTTGTCTAATGTTATTGAGTTGCTAATTTGAGTGTCGCCATTGCTTTGTCATCTCTTTTTGGTATTTTAATTTTAATGTTATTGGTTTGACTTGTTCTACTTTGATTTATGTCATAGAGTTCAACATTGATGCTTCTTGGTAACATATTTTCCTTGCCTATGTTGTTGTATGTTAATTTATGTTTCTTTTTTCATTATGTTTAATTCACTTTGCTTCCCTATGAGGTAGAATACACTTAATTGAAAGTTCTTGTACTTTCTCCTTTTCAAGTAGTAGTTCTTTTTAAGATACATATTTTTCATTTCTATTTTGTTGGGTACATGAGATTGAATCTAATTAGAGTGTTGTCATTGCTTTGTCATATATTTTTTTGTCTTTTAATGTTAGTTTTATTGGGTTGCTAATTAGAGTGTTGGCCTTACTTTCTCATCCATTTTTGGTGTTTTAATTGTAATGTTAATTGGGTTCACATGTTCTACCTTGATCTATGTTGTAGAACAACCTAATTCTTCTTGGTAACACACTTTCTTTACTTTTGTTTTTATATGTTCATTTGTGTTTTATTTTTCATAATGTGTATTTCACTTAGTTTCACTATTTTCTTGGAACATGGCTCTTGTCATCTTCCTAAGATGAGGCATAATACACTTAATTGAAGGTTCTTGTACTTCCTTTTTCAAATAGTAGTTTCTTTTTTAGATGCATCTTTCAAATTTCTATTTTGTTTGGGGCATGATATTGAAGCTAATTAGAGTGTTAGCATTGCTTTGTCATCTATTTTTGCTCGTTTAATTTTAATTTTATTGGGTTTCTAATTAGAGTGTTTGGATTGGCTTGTCATCTATTTTTAGTGTTTTAATTTTAATGTTATTGGGTTGACTTGTTCTACCTCGATTTATCTCGTAGAAGAGCCTTGATGCTTCTTGGTAATATGCTTTACTTATTTCTGTTGTTATATGTTTATTGATATTTCCTTTTTCATTATGTGTAATTCACTTTGGTTCGAACATGGGTCTATTATCTTCCTAAGATGAGGTAGAATACACTGAATTGAAAGTGCTCATACATTCTCTTTTCAAGTAGTAATTTCTTTTTTGAGATACAATTTTTTCATTTCTATTTTGGTGGGTGCATGAAATTGAAGCTAATTAGAGTGTTAGCATTGCTTTGTCATATATTTTTTGAGTTTCAGTTTAATATTTTTTAGTTCTTAACTATAGTGATGGCATTTATTTGTCATTGATTTTTGGGGTTTTAATTTTAATGTTAATTGAGTTGACTTGTTCTACCTCGATTTATCTTGTAGAACAACCTTGATGCTTCTTGGTAACATACTTTCCTTCTTTCTGTTGTTATATGTTCATTTATGTTTCTTTTTTAATTATGTGGAATTAATTTTTCTTACCTATTTTCTTGGAACATTGGTCTTATTATCTTCAGCACACGAGGTTGAACACACTTAATTGAAAGTTCTTGTACTTGATTTTTTCAAGTAGTAGTTTATTTTTGAGATACATCTCTTTCATTTCTATTTTATTAGGTGCATGAGATTGAAAATAATAAGAGTGTTGGTATTTCTTTGTCATATGTTTTTGGTGCTTTAATTTTATTGTTAGTGATTTAATTTTAAGAAGGAAACATAGATATTAAATTTACTAGAATAAAATTGTGTCTATCATTTTTCATTTTATTTTTTTCCTCTTTCTTAACTATATTTTGAAAGAAGCATATATAAATAGACCTATTTAGGCCATATAAATAAAAATGCATTATAGTTTTAGAAAACAAATATTATAACAAGGTAATATAAATGTTAAATCTATTAGAATAAAATTGGTGTATCATTTTTAATTTTAATTTGTTTTTTTCTTCTTTATCTATAGTTTTTAAAGAAGCATATAATTAGACCCAAGCATGCAATATAGATAAAAATGTATTATAGATTTAATAAGCAAATTTGATGACCAAGCATGAACAAGTGTTAAATTTAAAAGAATGAAAATAAAAATAAATTAAGAAATACTTTCAAACTAAGCATGTATAAGTGTTAAATTTCCAAGAATTAAAATAAAAATAAATTAAGAAATACTTTAAAAATAAGCATGTATAAGTGTTAATTTCCAAGAATTAAAATATAAATAAATTAAGAAATACTTTCAAATTTGGATGATTTGAATTTAGGTTGAATTACAAAGATTTGTATCTATGGAATGAACATAAAATTAAATTAGTAGATACTTTAAACCTTCATTTGAGTTGAAGTTAGGTTGAATGAATTAGAAATTTGTAGTTGAGTTTATTTAGAGATCTCTAGTTGTTTTCTTCTTGCAATTATTCAACCATCCAACCAAGTAGGAACAACCTTTCTTGCTGCCTAGCCTTCCGACATATTTGTCTAAACATTAATGTTCTGCACAACCTAACAATACCTGTATAAATATATTAAATTCATTTTATTGAATTTATTTTTTATGGGGATCAGAAAACCCATTAAACATGGTTGAAAAATGGGCATTATACATAGTAGTTTCTTATTATCCAAATCTAGGGAAAACATTGATAACTTATGTGTTATGTAATATTGTGAGGATTAAATTACTCCAAAGTAAAAGGATTGTGCCTCGAAGAACAAGAAACAATGAAGCATATTATATTGCATTGATAGAAGTCTTAGGAAAGGTTAGGGAGTATGGATCCAATGGAATTGCAGTCTTCATGAATTCTAAACTTGTGTGCAACAATATGAAAAGCGTGTACCAAGTTAACAAGGAGAGGTTAAAAGAACTATATGGAGAAGCGAAAGATATTGTGAGTCTATTTCAATCATTTAGCATAAGGGATTGTGAAAATATTAATAGGATGTCTAGTGATCTATTGTATGGAGCAATGACAATTCAATATTTGTGTGTTAAAGATGAATTAGTGTTAAGAAGTTCTCCATCAATATTTATTGATGGAAATTGTAAGATATATTTGATATGTGTGGGTGTTTTAGTTCTCAACTTCTTATTGTTGATGATGTGTTTTTTCAATTCTATACCAAGTGTGCCCCCACTATGTAAGCAAAACTTGATCAACTTGACATGTTTTAGAAAATTTTGTATTTATTTTTCAAAATGTGCATGCTTCAACATTTGTGTTTTTAGTCTTGAGTATATTTTAAATGAAGAGCTTCAAATTGTTACATTAATTTTTTGAATTATTTCAATATTTTTAAATAGCAATTTTAAGATCTTAAAACACATGATGTAATTTCAAGGGTTAAATCAATTAAATGCATGAAGTAACTTCAACAATTATATCAATTTTATGAATTATCAATCATTTTAAGTAGAAATTTCAATATTTTTAAATGCTTGAGGTAACTTCAAGGCTTACACCAATTTTATGAATTCTTGATCTTTTTAAATCCCATTTTTAAAAAGAATTGTAAATTAACGAGATAAATTTTTAAATATCATGTATGTCTATATATCTATAGATATCCATATCATGGATGAGAATTTTCCACATTATTATTCGAGGCGAACATCAATAGATTCTCATGCATCTACTAGAGCACGAGGTCAAGGTCATGGATCAAAGAAAATATCAAATGAATCAGGGGAGGTTCATCATTCATATCGTGGTATTTATTATACATATATTTTTATGTGCATTTACTTAAATGATAAATAAGTAGAATCATATGTATCTATACAAAAATATTTTATTTTTTTTATTTTTTTTAGATGATTCACTCATAATGTTGTCACGTGATGGTGGTCAGAATTCTGCAGATGATCATTAATCTCAGGGTGGTAAACATTCTCTGGGTGGTCAACATCATTTTGGTAAATTATATATGTCTATATTGCATACAAGTATGAATACATTCGTTCACATGTTTTTATATTTATGTAATTTTATATATTGATCGAGATGATGAAATTGTTGGTCCAAGTAGATGTAAATGAAATTGAATGATTCAAGAAGAAGGCCAACCACTTACTACTTTTTATACATGTCATATTATCAATGAGCTTCCTTGGGAAACAAACCTCCAACAATGCACATTACAAAAGTGAAAAACGCATTATTCTAAATTGAGAAAATATCTTGGGAGTTTAGAGCTCCTTGTATAGAGTAGAAAAAGCTTAGAAATAGTTACGCACTCTCTAAGCTCATTTATTGATGTTTACGAGAAGCTTGGGCCAATCATAGATTCTTTTATAGATATGATGAGGCATAGAAATGAAGCAATGACGGGTCCTGATAAATGCGCTGAGGCTAATAAGAAGGTTAAAAGAAAGATGAAAAATCTATGTTTAATTTCAGAGAAAAGTTGAAAGGAAAGATGCTCAAGCTGCAATATTTCAATCACCCTGATATAGCTTGCCATTTTTATGATAGGTTCGTTGTAGGATATGGAAAGCTACTGTGGAATGATGAGATTCTAGTTTGGTTTAAAAAATCATTCTATACATAAATTTTTGTGTATGAAAACCCATTATAATGATCTTCCATCTGAATATTACGATATTGGGAAAGGTCGATTATATAATTGTAAGCGCGCATTACATGATATTGAATTTTCTTGATAGCAACCACCTTTGGTATGCCAACATCCTCATCTTGTAACTTTGCAGTCAGAGATGGATGCCATTTCTCAAATTAGTCGAGTAAGGGATGCCATGATAAACAACATATAGAGTGCATTGACCGGAATTGATATTGGTCTAAATCGGCAAAGAGCATGAGCTAATGCATGTACTAATTTTGTATATCAAACAATTGAGGATATAGATAATATGAATGTCGAAGAGCTTAAAACATATGAAAAGGCTTGTCATAATGATTGGTAAGATCTAATTATTCATAAAGAAGAGGGTGTGGGATGGGTATGTGTCAATGGTTAGAGCTCATATTTTAATGTAATTTAGAATGTATGTGTTAATTCCGATTGGAGTATATTTTGTTATTTTTTCGAGATATAATGACGTAGCCCAGCCCACACTGGCCCACACTTCCACGTGTCCGAGGCTTTACACTTGTTGTTGGACTTTATGACGTGTTAGATTTGGGAGATATTTCCGGCAGTTGCATGCAATGTGGTTAGTAGATATTTGGTTAGCGATGGGAACGAATTAATGCTTCATTCAACTTCTTACCTACACGCCTTGGGCCTGGTTCCTCGGTCTGTTCTTTGGCCAAAACACTTTGGCTTCCCGGTCATTCGAGATGGTTCCGCTCTGCAGTAAGGTTCCTGCGAGGGTTTGTTGGGTTTCTATATGGTTCTTACCTTGGTGAATATGGATATCTCTGGTTCTCCTCTGGGTATGCATGTGGATGAATATAGGTCTCCCACACCTGGTTATGTCTTTGTCAATGGTTTTCTCTGGTTGTTCAAAACCGTTCTGGTTCTGGAGATGCACTTGCTGGACTTCTTTTCACGCGGTTGTAGGTTTTAACCCCGCACAGAAATTACCTGCATACAAATTCTAAATCACAGGAAAAATAAAAATGTGAGAGCATAACACATAAAACACATATACACAGAGATTTTCCCCTAGATCCCAAAACCGGGACTACCAGCTTGATTTTTCATTATGTTCATTTCAATGCTACAATAATATTTATACATGCCGAAGCATCCAATACCATGGACCAAAAACCATCAGTCCAAAACCATGGACCGAAAACCATAGGTAGGTTTGCCCAACCTAATCGTGGAAAGAATATAACACAACCCAACAATCTCCCACTTGTTGTTTTCTTTCCACAGGGGGCGATAGGAGAGCTTAGTCATTTTTCTAGCCTTGAAACGCCCATTGTTTCTCTACATCAAGAGAACTTCTCAGAGCTCATAGATTTTTTCAATGCATCTGCAGTATTCTTAAAAGTGTCCACCTTTACCAGCAACACCTTTTTGTCTTCTATCATATCCCTCACAAAGTGATATTGAACATCAATGTACTTTGTCTTTGAATGATAAGCAAGGTTCTTTGCCAAGAAAATTGCACTTTGGCTGTCATAGTCTATCCTTATAGCTCCCTGTACTAACCCCATAGTTGAACACAATATTTGCAACCAAACTACTTCCTTGCTTGCATGAGTTGCTGCCATGTATTTTGCCTCTGTAGTTGATAGTGCCACTACAGATTATTTCTTACTGATCCAACTGACTGCACCTCCAAATAGGTTAAACCCATACCCACTTGTAGATCTTCTTTGATCCAGATCTCCAGCCCAATCTACATCAACAAAGCCACGAATGTCCAACACTCTGTCCAATCCTAGTCATCCTTGGTAGCACAAACCATAATCACTAGTGTCATGCAAATACCTGAAAACCCACTTCGCTGTTGTCCAGTGCTCCTTCCCTAGTTTTGACGTAAACCTGCTCAATACTTCCACTGCATGTGCAATGTCTGGTCTAGTACAGACCATTACATACATCAAGCTACTGACTACACTTGCATATGGAACATGGGACATGTCCTCTTCCTCTTCTTGTGTCTTGGGACACTGTTCAGCAGATAATCTCACACCTACAGGAATAGGAACCTTCACCGGTTTACTATCTAACATATTAAACCTCTGCAGTATTGTCTCGACATACTTCCTCTGGTTTAACCAGAGCTTCCTCTTTGCCCGATCTCTTTTAATTTCCATGCCCAAAATATAGTTTGCAGCACCAAGATCTTTCATGTCGAATTTTGGAGGACAATTGGGTCTTCAAGACCTGGATAATTTCTTTGTCGTTTCCAACTAGCAACACATAATCCACATACAAGACCAGATAAATAACATGGTCACCAATTAATTTAAAATACACGCAGTGATCTGCTTTGCTTCTGGTGAATCCAAGTCCTCATATAAATGTATCAAATTTCTGATGCTACATCCTTGGTGACTGTTTTAACCCATTCCGAGACTTCTTTAACTTGCATACTGGTTCTTACTTACCCTTCACCGCAAAGCCTTTAGGTTGCTTCATGTATATTTCCTCTTCCAAATCCCCATGAAGAAATGTTGTCTTCACATCCATCTGTTCCACCTCAAAATCAAAAGCAACAACAAGAGATAAAAGTAATCTAATAGAAGCTACCTTGGCAACAGGAGAAAAAATATCACCAAAATCAATTCTCGGCACCTGGGAATAACCTTTTGCTACCAACCGAGCTTTGTATTTCTCCACCTTCCCTTCTGCATTTGTCTTCTTCTTGAACACCCATTTGCTGCCAATGGGTTTCCTTCCAGCCGGGAACTCCACCAGATCCCAAGCCTCGTTTTTGTGCAAAGATGCCA
>APFE031235241.1:12179-59956 GCA_000404065.3 Pinus taeda | reverse complement strand
TTGTAGATCTTCTCTGATCCAGATCTCCAGCCCACTCTGCATCAACAAAGCCACGAATATCCAACACTCTGTCCAATCCTGCTCTTCCTTGGTAGCACAAACCATAATCACTAGTGCCACGCAAATACCTGAAAATCCGCTTCACTGCTGTTCAGTGCTCCTTCCCTGGTTTTGACATAAACCTGCTCAATACTCCCACTGCATGTGCAATGTCTGGTCTAGTTTAGATCATTGCATACATCAAGCTACCGACTGCACTTGCATATGGAACATGGGACATGTCCTCTTCCTCTTCTTGTGTCTTGGGACACTGTTCAGCAGATAATCTCACACCTACAGGAATAGGAACCTTCACCGGTTTACTATCCTGCATATTAAACCTCTGCAATATTGTCTCGACATACTTCCTCTGGTTTAACCAGAGCTTCCTCTTTGCCCGATCTCTTTTAATTTCCATGCCCAAAATATAGTTTGCAGCACCGAGATCTTTCATGTCGAATTTGGAGGACAATTGGGTCTTCAAATCCTGGATAATTTCTTTGTCATTTCCAACCAACAACATATCATCCACATACAAGACCAGATAAATAACACGGTCACCAATTAATTTAAAATACACACAATGATCTGCTTTGCTTCTGGTGAATCCAAGTCCTCGTATAAATGTATCAAATTTCTGATGCTACATCCTTGGTGACTGTTTTAACCCATTCCGAGACTTCTTTAACTTGCATACTGGTTCTTTCTTACCCTTCACCGCAAAGCCTTTAGGTTGCTTCATGTATATTTCCTCTTCCAAATCCCCGTGAAGAAATGTTGTCTTCACATCCATCTGTTCTACCTCAAAATCAAAAGCAGCAGCAACAGATAAAAGTAATCTAATAGAAGTTACCTTGGCAACAGGTGAAAAAATATCACCAAAATCAATTCCCGGCACCTGGGAATAACCTTTTGCTACCAACCGAGCTTTGTATTTCTCCACCTTCCCTTCTGCATTGTCTTCTTCTTGAACCCCCATTTGCTGCCAATGGGTTTCCTTCCAGTCGGCAACTCCACCAGATCCCAAGCCTCATTTTTGTGCAAAGATGCCATTTCATCAACCATGGCGTCTTTCCAGAGTTTTCCATCCTCTGAATCCACTGCTTCCTTCACAGTTCTGGGATCATCATCAGTAACAGACAAAGAAAAATTTGAACAGAAAGCAAATGGACTATACCTTTCTGGCTGCCTTCTTTCTCGAACTGATCTTCTCACAACCGGAGTTTGTGGCTCTTCATATTCTGATTCCTCCTCTGCTACAGAGTCTTGTTCTTCCCCCTTTAGTTCAAACTCTATCTTCGCAGGTTCCTTTGGTTGGAATTCATGTTTAATAACATCTTTCACCTCTCTGAACACCACATCTCGACTATACACAATCTTCCGTGTGACTGGGTTCCAAAGCTTATAACCCTTTAAACCATCCTTATACCCAATAAAGATGCACTTTTCAGATTTACTATCCAACTTGGTTAATTTCTGCTTTGGAAAATGTACATATGCATCACATCCAAATACCCTCAAATGTGAAAGACAGGGTTTCTTACAAGTCCATACTTCTTGTGGAGTCTTATCATCCAATGTTGATGAAGGTGACCTGTTGACCAGGTAACATGCAGCCTTATCAAAATCCAGAGAGCTATTACTCATACCTTCTACCATACCTTTACCATGAAGTATTCGAAGGCCCTTCTCTCCAATATGTCCAAGCCTTTGATGCCACAACATGGTCTTCTCTCGAGAGACCACTAGATTGTCTGCTCCATTTTCAGGAACCATAGAACTATTGCACTCATCAACAATAATGCTACATTGGAGCTTGTACAGAGTTCCAATCCCAACTTCCCGCATCAATACCAGTGCTCCTCGAACCATATTGCACGTATCCTTCTTGAACATTGTCTTTACACCTGCATCATCCAACTTGCTTACAGAAATAAGATTTCTGGCCAGTGCATGAATATGCAAAACACCCGGAAGGGTTATAATCCTTCCACCTTGCAAATTCAACTTTAATTTTCCATGACCAATGATTCGAGCCTTCCTATCATTTCCTAAGAATACATCACCACCATCATATTTCTCATACTCGGAGAACCACTCTCTATGGGGAGTGAAGTGAAAGGATGCACCTGATTCAATTAACCATGCCTCATGATCTACATGTGTACGTGAAGAAGCTAAGTACACATCCCCACCTTCATCTGAGGTGGTTTTTGCCTCTGCAGAAGGAGCATCATCAGATCCATTTCCTTTATTAGGAGCTTTAGATTTCCAATCCCTTCTGAAGTGCCCTTCCTTTCCACATTTCCAGCACACCACCTTTATAGGTTTTCCTGGAGATTTAGATCTCCCTCTAGATTTAGATCTCCCACTCGATGACTTATTTTTGTTTATGTTTTGGGACCGTCCTCGTACAGACAAGGCATCACAATTTTGGTTGCCCATATTTTTCCATCTCATCTCCTCCGTCAGCAAGGCTGAGACTATTTCATCAAACTACAAAGCAGTTGCATTGATACGTATTGCAATAACATGACTATCCCATGAATCTGGTAGAGAACACAACAAAATGATGGACTTATCTTCATCTGAAATTTTAATATCAACAGATGATAACTGACTTACCACAGTATTAAATTCATTTAGATGCTCTGTCACTGAGTCTCCATCTTTCATCCTCAGGTTATACAACTTTTTCCGTAGGGATAGTTTATTCACCAGAGACTTAGATTGGTACAAAGTCCCTAACTTGTCCCACAGAGCCTTCGTCGTAGCTTCCCCTGATACATTCAGCAATACTGAATCTGAGACACACAATGGTATTGTGCTCTTTTCCTTTCAATCCAACTTCTTCCATTCTTCATCAATCACTCTCGTTGGTTTAGTACCCGGATCTACCGCGATCCACTGATATTTATCCACCAACAGATCCTCCATCTTGAGTTTCCACAACTCAAAACTCTGACCATTGAACATCTCAATCTCTGTCTTTCTACTGCTCAACGTCTTCTTTCACCACCAAAATCGATCTCACAAATCTCCCACTGAACAGGGTCTACCAAAGGCCTGAGCGAAATCCCTCAGCAACAAAGGCGTCCCCTTGAAGCCAAAATAGCTCTGATTCCAAATGTAGCTTTTAACGCCATACAGAAATTACCCGCATACGAATTCTAAATCATAGGAAAAATAAAAATGCGAGAGAATAACACATAAAACACATATACACAGAGATTTTCCCCTGGATCCCAAAACTGGGACTACTAGCTTCATTTTTCATTATGTTCGTTTCAATGTTACAATACATATTTATACATGCCGAAGCATCCAATACCATGGACCGAAAACCATAGGTAGGTTTGCCCAACCTAATATAGGGTCCAAAAGAAATTTTCCTGGGGCACTACCCCAGACCCCGTAGAGGGTGGCTACCCGCCCCCCTTAAACTCCCCGGATAGGGGGGGCCTGCCACCCCTGCTGCGCAATCGGCACAACGAAGGGGGGGCTCCAACCCCCTGGTTCACTACATGGGTTAATCGTGGAAAGAATATAACACAACCCAACAACGGTAAGTTTCTTAGTCTCGGCCTGCCATTCTACTATGATCTAGTTGTAGAACCTGGTGTCTCATCTGATAATTACTCCTGCTATTGTTCTATTGCCTCTGCTTCCATATGGTTGCCTCCTCTTTTATTATCGTTGCCTCTACCTACTCTTATGTGCGTAAAATGGTTTAGCTTATGTCGTCTTTGGGTTCAGGTAACAAGTAGGTAGATTCCCGCGGCTCTGAACAGGTATTGACCCCTTCCTTGATTCAATGCAACCTCCTCATGGTGTTGATGCTAACCAACATTGCCCCTTCTGTCTCAGCTCTGTCGATTTGTTAATGGTTCTGCCTTCGAACCCTTGGTTCGACTTACTCAGGTAATATTTGAAACCCTCATGTTTCTACGCTTGTTTTGACTTCAAGTTGTCTCTTTAAAAATGTATTGGTAGTGCCTTTTTGGTGTGTGCATGTCAATGGCTTGACCTGGGTACACAGTTTCCTCCAGGATTCAGTCTTCCAAAGGTGGTGAACCTCTGCTGATAGGCTCTAGCTTTTCAATCTGTTAATGCACTGTCACAGTTCTGGGCTTCCTATAGATTTGGTAGTTTGTCATGTTTGCTTTTCGTATGTAGTCGATGTCCCTTTGAGGGTGAAGTTTCGGCTTGGTTATAATTCTGGTTAACTGCTCGTTTGAATGATTATGGGGGTTGCTATCACAAAACCCTAGGCTAGGGTTTGTCCACTCTGGATGCGACACTTGTTTTTACTTATCAATGAATGTAATACATCTATGTCTCAGTCAATAGCAAGGAGAATATGGTTCTGTTATCACTGTTTGACTTGTGAATTATGAGGAATCATTTGAAAAGAAAATACCTTTGCTATGGTTTGCTTCTCCGCACTATGTTTCTGGTCCTGTTTGCTCTCGATCGTTTAACTGTCTTTCACTACTCAGACTATGGTTCAACTCACTGGTCCTTCGCTTTGTATTTGGACATTTGTATTAATTTGATTTTGTTTGTTTGATTGACGAGAACACAAAAGGGGACACGAACTTACGTGGTTGTTCACAGTTTGTTAGCACAATTCCTTGCAATTTGATAAATGAAATTATAGTGTTACAGTAAATAGGCAATGAGTAGAAATGGATAGTGTTTGGAAATAAGATTTGTCTCTGTTTCTTTATTTCTCTGTTATGAAATTGCTGAACCTTTCTCTTGTCTTACATTGCTGCTTTTATACATTTTAGTTACAGTTAATTGAAACTGCAATTGTTTGTCAGTTGAATAGAAACAATTGGTTGTGTAACTACAGTTTCGGTTGTCACTAGAAGATCTTCATTTAGATAATTTTGTATTTTCATTCCTAAGTTGACAGATCAATTCCTAAATACTATTTAATATTGTTGAACCATAACAACCCTAATCGACATTTAACTTTAAGCATTCAGCCACTAAAAGTAAAATAAACTAAAATCCTATCTCATGACCTCATAAACTAATTAATTAAAAAAAACAATCCAGATACTCAAACAACCTTCCAACTTGGCAGAGAATTCACCCGGTCATGGTGATCTAGATGCTCCTGCATCAGGCTCCTGGGGCAAAAAGAAATCATGCCTTCGGTCCATGAGCTTCTTGACTGAAGTACCTCTCTGTTCAATTTTCCTGGCATCAAGCCACGAACTCCACTTGACCAGGTCCTATACATACTCCTTCTGTCGACTTCATCTAACCACCTAATTGTTGAGAATGATTTTGATCTCGGGAGGTTGAACATAAGGCATCTATCTCTTCCAAGCTTCTCCTTCCTCTTGGGTACTTCATGTAGGTCGCGTGGTTCCATCTTCTTCCTTCTCCTCTGGGTCAACCATGTAAGGGAACATGTCTGCTACATTAAGGATAGGTGAAATGCCTATTCTAGGTGGCAACTGTATCTTGTAGGCATTCCCTGAAAACTTCTGAAGGACTTTGCAAGGTCCTATCTTTTTATACTTCAATTTATTGTACGTACCATTAGGAAAGTGTTCTTTGTGCAAATGTGCGAGGACTTCATCCCCCACGTCAAACTATACTTCCCTTCTCTTCAAATCTGCTTGTTGTTTGTACTTTAAACTTCTATCATGTAATTTAATTTTTACCTGTTCATGCAAATCTCTAATCGCGTTAGTGAAATCTTCTCCGTCTGTTCTACGCCTTTCTTGCAGTCGAAAGTCCCACAATTCATGCACTCCGTGAGGATGCATGCCGTACAGGATCTGAAATGGACTGAAACCTGTGCTACGGTTAGGCGAGTCATTGTAAGTGAACTTTGCTTGTGAAAGTGCTCGATCCCACATCCACGAATTTTCTCCAACCAAGCTTCATAAAAGGTTTCCCAGACTCCTGTTTACAACCTCTGTTTGCCCGTTGGTTTGCGGGTGATATGCAGAACGGTAGCTTAGCTGTGTGTCCATTTTTTCCCATAAGGTACGCCAAAAGTGTCCCATGAACTTCACATCCCTGTCCGAAAGGATAGATTTAGGCAATCCATGTAACCTGACAATCTCATTGAAAAACAAGTGGGCCACGTGGGTGGCATCACTGGTTTTTCTGCAAGGAATAAAATGCACCATTTTTGAGAATCTATCCACTACTACCATTACCAAGTCATATCCTCGTTGTGTCTTGGGTAGACCTAAGAGGAAGTCCAAGCTGACTGAGTCCCATTGTCTGCCTAGAATAGGTAACAGTGTATACAATCCTGTGTTTTGACTGTGACCCTTTGCTAACTGGCACACATTGCATCTGGCCACAAACCGTTGTACATCTCTCCGCATCTTTGGCCAAAAGTAAAAAATGACTAAGATTCTCGAGGGTCTTATCCATGCCAAAATGTCTGGTCAAACCTCCACTATGCTTCTCTCGAATAATATTCTCACTCATTGAGCACCAGGTATGCACAACTATCCTCCCTTAAACAACAACTTTTACTATAGATTGTAGTCCAACCAAGGACGGTTATCTCTCACTAAAGGGTTCTGACACACCTCATAGGCTTCTTTAAAATCTGTATCCATCTGGTATATGTCCGGTAAGTGTTTAAAACCCAGCACCTTCACAATGCTTTCCTGCAGAAGTAGAGCTTTCCTACTCAGCGCATCTGCTACCTTGTTTGCTTGCCCGCTAATATGTTTCAATAAGAAATTGAAACTTTTCAAATACTCCACCCATTTGGCATGTTTGTTGTTTAGCTTGTGCTACTGCATTACATATTGTAGTGCAGAATTGTCTGAAAATAGCACAAATTCATTCCCAATAGATAATGCCTCCAGTGTTTTAATGCATGTATAACAACATAGAAATCCTTATCATACAATGAGTATTTCTGTTGACTCTCGTTCAGCTTCTCACTGAAGAATGTTATAGGCTTATCCTCCTGACTGAGTACAACTCCAATTCTTGTCCTGCTGGCATCATAAAGAACCTGAAATAACTTCTTGAAATCTGGTAATCTTAGGATCAGAATCTCAGTAATCTTTCTCTTTAACAACTAGAAACTTCTCTCTGCTGCCTCTGTCCATCGAAAAGGCTGGCTGGCCTTTTTGATGGTGTCTAGCATGGGTGCACAAATTTCATTGAAATTCTTTATGAATTTCCTGTAAAAGCTTGCTAATCCATGAAAGCTACGTACCCCAAATAAATTTTTTGGAGATGGCCAATTGACTATCGTTGCCACCTTCTCCGGATCCATGTTCAGTTCATTCTCTGCTATTACAAACTCTAAATAAATTAATTCCTTCTACAGAAAAGTACATTTATTCAAGCTTATTAGTAGTTTATTTTGTTGTAATTTCTCCAACACCTTACGCATATGTTGAAGGTGTTCTTCCCTTGTCCTGCTGAAAATTACTATGTCGTTGAGGTATACAACGACAAATTTTCCAATGTACTCCTTCAACATCTCATTCATCCACCTCATGAATGTACTGGGTAAATTGCTCAGCCCAAATGGCATGACCAGCCATTCATACATCCCCTCATTCATCTTAAAGGTTGTCTTCCATTCGTCCCCCTCTCATATCCAAATCAGATGGTACCTGCCTTTCAAGTCTATCTTAGAGAAATAAGCTTCCCCGCTTAAACAATCCATCATATCGTCCATCCGCGCCAGTGGGAACCTGTATCGGATGGTGATTTTATTGATGGCCCTTGAGTCGGTGCACATTCGGCATTCTCCTCCCTTCTTGGGAGCGAGGACCATTGGAACAGCACAAGGGCTTAAGCTTTCCCTTATCAATCCCTTGTCCAACAACTCTTGCACCTACTTCCTAATTTCTCCATTGTCCTTGGGGCTCCTTCGATATACCGCTTCGTTCGGCAAGCTAGCTCTAGATATGAAGTCAATATGATGAGTTATGATCCGTTTGGGGGATAACTTATCTAGCAAGTCATCTACAACTATGTCCATAAACTCCTGCAACATTTGCTGGATCTCCGTAGGTAAATCTAATACCTCTGTATGAAACAATATTGTCCTCGCTTTCTTTACAACTGCATAACCTATCTCAATGTCCTCAACCTGTTTTAAAAACTATTTTCCGCTGAGCAACAATCTTCTTGGTCCACTATTCTCTACTGTCCCTTCTTCCTTGATGGGTACAAGCGTATGCTTGATTCCATTCTTCACAAATTTATAACAGGTTGTCAATCCATCATGTACCACTGTCCTATCATACTGCTAAGGACTGCGAAGCAGTATGTGACATACATCCATCGACATGATGTCACAAACAACTTTGTCCGTATATATGCCTATCTGAAGCTCGACCTCGCTCTGTTCATCCACCAACAACTAATGGCCATTTTATAGCCATGAAACTCTGTAAGGGTTGGGATGCTTCAAGCATTTCAACTCCAATTTTTCCACCATCTCTGTGGACACTAAATTATCAGTACTACCACTGTTAATAATTAACTTACAACACTTACCTCACGATTTACAAATTCTCCTAAAGAAAGCCTTCCGCTGCATCTGTTTGGTGACCTCCTTGACTGGTTTTAACAACACCTTGTGCACCACCAGAGCTTCCCCTGTCTCTAGAGCATTCTCTGCTTCTTGGGGAGGCGCTGCTACTTCTTCTCGTTGCGCCACATACGCACCCCGTTGCCCAGTTGGATCTACTTATGGACACCTAAACGATTGGCGTCCCCATTTATGGCACCTATAACATTGATAACCAGCCCCTCTACCTCGGCCATTTCCCCTGCCTCGCTGGGATGACCTACCACCTCTCTCACTGTCGCCTCTGTTTGCTGATCCAGAAGCTTTAGAACTGCTTCCTTCCTCGTTGCTATTAGTAGTTTGGCCTCTGCCATAGGACTGAACTTTCCCTCTACCGGCTCCTCGTCCTCTCCGGGCATTTTTCCTTATGGTAATTTTTTCTTCAGCCTTCATCACACTCCGATACACTTCCTCAATGTTTTTCGGAGATAAAATACTGATTTCATCCAAAATATTTAACCTTAGCCCATTAACATACCTGGTTTTTCTTTCTACTGTATCCTCTGTATATCCAACTTGCAAATTCACTCGGTAGAACCCCTTCGTGTACACCCTCACTGTCAATCCTTTCTGTTTCAGATTCTGCACGTGCCTATGTAATGCAATCTAATAGTCCCTCAACAGAAATCTGCCTTTTAACTTGGCCAACATTCTTGGCCAAGTTTTAATCGGTGCCTTGTTCAATCTCTTCCTCTCACTCTGGACACTATCCCACCATAGGGCTGCATGTCCCTTCAATTTCGTCGCAACGAACTTAACTCTACGGTCTTCGTTGACTTCCTCGCAATGGAAATACTTATCCATCTCACTAATCCAATCCAATAAAACTTCGATAGATAGGCTACCATAATACGTTGGGATTTCTGGCTTGGGTTTAGTGCTTATTACTAAAACAGATCTCAACAATCTCACTTTTGTAGAATCACCTTCTGGTTCATCTTCTCCTACTTCAACTTCCTCTTCACTGTCATAGCCTATTTCTGGAGCTCTTCGTATACCTGCCTCTATCGCCTCCAAACGGGCAGCAAGAATTCTGATCTGCTCTCTCAATCCTTCCTCTGCCAATCTTCGAGCACCTCTACCACAACCTCACCTTCCTCTCTCCATTCCTCCTACTAACATAAACAACTACTCTGATACCACTCTGACGTAGCCCAGCCCACGCTAGCCCACACTTCCACGTGTCTAAGGCTTTACATTTGTTGTTGGACTTTATGACGTGTTAGATTTGGGAGATATGTCTGGTGGTTGCATGCAATGTGGTCAGTAGATATTTGGTTGGCGATGGGAATGAATTAACATTGCATTCAATTTCTTACCTACATGCCTCGGGCCTGGTTCCTTGGTCTATTTTTTGGCCAAAACACTTTGGCTTCCCAGTCATTCGAGATGGTTCCACTCTACGGTGAGGTTCCTGTAAGGGTTTGTTGGGTTTTCTACATGGTTCTTACCTTGGTGAGTATGGATATCATTGGTTCTCCTCCGAGTATGTCTGTGGATGAATATAGGTCTCCCACACCTGGTTATGTGTTTGCCAGTGGCTTTCTCTGGTGGTTCGAAACCGTTCTGGTTCTGGAGGTGCACTCGCTGGACTTCTTTTCACGCGGTAAGTTTCTTAGTCTCAGCCTGCTGTTCTACTATGATATGGTTGTAGAAGTTGGCGTCTCATCTGATAGTTTCTCCTACTATTGTTCTATTGCCTCTGCTTTCATATAGTCACCTATACTTTTATTATCGTTGCCTCTGGCTACTGTTCTGTGTGTAAAATGGTTTAACTTCCATCGTCTTTGGGTTCAGGTAACAAGTTGGTAGATTCCCCAGCTCTGAATAGGTATTGACCCCTTCCCTGATTCAATTTGACCGCCTCATGGTGTTGACGCTAACCAGCATTTCTCCTTTTGTTTCAGCTCTGTCGATTTATTAATGGTTCTGCTCTTCGAACCCTCGGTCTGGGTTACTCAGGTAATATTTGAAACCCTCATGTTTCTACGCTTGTTTCGACTTTAGTTTGTCTCTTTACAAATGTATTGACATTACTCTGTTAGTGTGTGCAGGTCAATGGCTCGACCTAGGTATGCAGTTTCCTCCAGGATTCAGTCTTCCAAAGGTGGCGAACCTCTGTCGGTAAGCTCTGGCTTTTCAATCTGTCAATGCACTGTCAGGGTTCTGGGCTTCCTGTAGATTTGGTAGTTTCCCATGTTTTCTTTTCGTCTGTAGTCGATGTCCCTTTCAAGGGTGAAGTTTCGGCTTGGTCATAATTCTGGTTAACTGCTCGTTTGAATGATTATGGGGGTTGTTGTCACCAAACCCTAGGCTAGGGTTTGTCCACTCTAGATGCGACACTTGTTTTTACTTATAAATGAATGTAATACATCTATTTCTCAATCAATAGCAAGGAGAATATGGTTCTGTTATCATTATTTGACTTGTGAAAATTATGAGGAATCGTTTGAAAATAAAATACCTTTGTTGTGGTTTGCTTCTCTGCACTCTGTTTCCGGTCCTGTTTTCTCTTGGTCATTTCGTTGTCTTTTAGCACTCAGACTATGGTTCAACCCACTAGTCCTTCGCTTTGTATTTGGACATTTGCATGAATTTGATTTGGTTTGTTTGATTGACGAGAACACAAAAGAGGACACGACCTTACGTGGTCGTTCACAGTTTGTTAGCAGAATTCCTTGCATTTCGATAAATGAAATTACAGTGTTACAGTAAATAGGCAATGAGTATAGATGGACAGTGTTTGGAAATAAGATCTGTCTCTATTTCTTTATTTCTCTGTTATGAAATTGTTGAACCTTTCTCTTGTCTTACATTGCTGCTTTTATACATTCTAGTTACAGTTAATTGAAATTGCAATCTTTTGTTAGATGAACATAAACAATTGGTTGTGTAACTACAGTTTCGGTTGTCATTACAAGATCTACATTTAGATATTTTGTCTTTTCTTTCCTAAGTTGACAGATCAATTCCTAAACTAATGTTTATTACTGTTGAACCATAACAACCCTAACTGAGATTTAACTTTCACATTTAACTTTGACCATCCAGCAACTAAAAGTAAAATAAACTAAAATCCTATCTCAGGACCTCATAAACTAATTAATTAAAAAAAAACAATCCAGATATTCAAACAGCCTTCCAACCTGGGAGAGACTTCACCCAGTCATGGTGACCTAGATGCTCCTGCATCATATAATGTAACAGAAGTGTATCATATGCTCACCATTTGCAGTTAACTCATTTGTTGAATGACAATTTTGATAATTTCATGGTCTCAAGTCCAGGTTCCAATGAAGATGTTTTGAAAAATGTTAGTTTTTTTTAAGAGTTCATGTTGATAAAATTATTATTCTACTTTTATTATATTGATATATTGTACCTGACATATTTTTAAAAGAAATAATTATGTATATATAATTAAATGTTAACAGATTATGATTCCAACTGATGTTTTGGACATAGCGCCACCGTTTTCCTCTCTATTAGGATATGTTCCACAGGTATTGAAGATTTCACTTATGTTTTGTTATAGATTGAAGGGAAAGTTTCATTAAAAGATGATGTATAGATTTATCTTATAATTTTAAAATTTTGGAATTTTAAGTTTAGGGAGATGATTTCCATTGTCCAGGGACATTTGTTATGGAGTTGACAATGGGGATAGGATCATGTAAACAATTTGAAAAAATTGTTTGACGATTTTTTAATATTGTGAGTTTATGCATTTTCGTACATGCAATAAAATTTTTTTAATATATAAATGTATATGTAGTGTACAGGGCATCCGGGAGGGTGCAATGCAAGATGAAGACCAAAAGGGAACAATGGAGGGGGAACATCATGAGGTATTGCATGGAATTTGAAACCTTTTATAATTTTGTTTTCATGATCTTACATTCTCATTTAATTTTAAAACATTAAAATTTAATTTTAAAGTACATATCTTATGTATATATGAGATTACACATATTGTGCAAGGAACCCATGACTCATACGAGAGCAAGAGGAGGTTGATAAATCATATATTTGAGTGAGATTGTTGCAACATTTTATTTGATAGCTTTTTAATGTTATATTTACTTTTATCATGATAGATTTTGGACATATTTAAAGTAAAAATCTTTATTATGAATTGATGCATCGTATTATTTTATCACATTTTAATATATATATTAAAATTTTGGACATATTTTAAATCTTCAACTCTTTATTATGATTTAATACACGCTAATTTTGGAGTTTATGTACATTTTGCATGGTACAATTTTCATGATGTATGGTTTGATGCTTAAAACTTGGTTTTACATATTTAAGTTCATGAGTATGTAGTGCAATGAAAGTAAATTTGCATTTAATTCGTACATTTTCCATTCAATCATTCATATACCTATAATTTTGGTAGATTATTCTTAGGTTTTTTTTAAGTTGTTTTGACTTAACTTATTCAAAATGAATTTATTGGAATTGCAAATTACAAAATGTGGTCTACATTTTTCATTTGAATGAATCAAGTATAATTCAATGTAGATGTCTAAAACAATGATAACTTAAATTTTCATTATAAAATATGGTACATGTACATTTTTCATTCATATATAGAAGGGCTACTATGGATGTCGATTGATAGTTAACTTTTAATATAAAGTTGTTTGAATGCACATTTACATAAGTTATATAAAAAATCTATTATAAAACGTGGTGAACAATTTGCATTATGAATGCATGGTCTGATGCTTTTAAATTTTTTACATATTTGCATTTAGTTGGTACACTTTGCATTTAATCATTCTATAATGTTAGTAGATGATTCTTATTTTTTTTTAAGTTGTTTTGCCTTGACTAATTTAAAATGAATCTATTAAAATTACAAATTACAAAATGTGAGGTCTACATTTTGCATTTGAATGAATGTTATAAATTGGTGTAAATGCCTAAAACAATGATAGTTCTTAAAGTCGCATTATAAAATATGGTATGTACATTTTGGATTCATGTATAGAAAGGTTACTATGGATGTTGGTTGACATTTGACTTTTAATGTAAAGTTGTTTGAATGCACATTTACATAAGTTAGATAAAATTTCGTCATAAAACATGGCCCACAATTTGCATGATACATGCATGGCTTGATGCTTTTAAATGTTTTACATATTTACATTTAATTGGAACATTTTTCATTCAATCATTCCTATAATGTTAGTAGATGATTCGTATGTTTTGTTTAAAGTTGTTTTGTCAATCTATTTAAAATGAATCTATTAAAATTGCAAATTACAGAATGTGAGGTCTAGATTTTGCATTTGAATAAATCTTTTAATTCAATGTAGATGTCTAAAACAATGATAACTTAAAATTCCATTATAAAATATGATATGTACATTTTTCATTCATGTATATAAAGGTTACTATGGATGTTGGTTGATAGTTAAATTTTAATTTATAAATTTGTTTGAATGCACAAACACAAGTTAGATAAAATTGCATTATAAAACATGGCCCACAATTTACATTATGCATGTGCATGGTTTGATTCTTTTAAAGGTTTTACATATAATTTAAGTTCACGAATATGTAGAAATAAAAGTAAATTTGCATTTATTTGGTACATTTTGAATTCAATCGTTCATATAATGTTAGTAAATGGTTCTTATTAAATGACTCAACCAACCACAATCACAAATTAACAGAAAATTAATAGCACTCAACTCAACCAATGCCAATCACAAATTAATAGAGTATTAAGATCGTAGTATACATCACAAGTTAACAATGTAGCAAATCCCTAATATAGGTCTATATAAAAATCAATATACATATAACTTTGTAACTCAATACAAGACCCAATGAATATCAATTTCACATCATCACATTCTTAAGAATGTAAAACTTAAGAGTGCAGAAAAGAAAATGCTGGCAATGTACTTGAGCTCTAAGTTATCAAAGGTGAATCCAAGTAGAAATTTTTTTTAGGCAGTTCAATTAAAAAATTTCTAATGGAATGCCATCATCAATGATCCGTTCATGGTCAACTTTTGACATTCTCCATTTTTAACTTTCAATTATTTTTTTGATTGAATTTCTATCAACTTTATGAGTGTTGCACACACCAAGTGACTATAATGACAACTTATGAACTTAGGTTGATAGTCTTGAAAATAAAAATTACTCTTAGTTTCATGAGTTTCTTGGAAAAAATAACCTTTCAGTATAATAGAACCTCTTTCTTATATAAAATCGTTATCGTCATAGTCTTCCAATAACTTCATCTTTGGTTCAGTGCACCACATCAATAATACTTGACATTTTCTATGTTGTTAGTAGGTGCAACTACAACAAAAACATCTCCACCACAATAAAACAACTCTAAATTCACATCATAATTTAAATGAAATTAACCTTATCAATATGGACTTGATTTTATAATATATTTCTAGAGCTCTATAGTTCAAATATTATCTAGATACTTACACACACTGATCTTAAAAACACATACACACATATATATTGAAATCAATTGAAATGTTACTTTCTCTAAAAAGATCAGAAATTTGATCACCTTCAAATGATGTTATAGTCTCCTTTGATTTCATCTCCTTGAAGCTTGCAACTGACATTTTTCCCTTTGTATTTAGTGTTGTATGTTGCTAAAGTTTTACATACATATTGTTTTCACAAACATCATTGGATTGTGTGTCCTCTATGCAAAAAAGACAAAAACAAGAATATTTTATTTTATCAAATGCCAATGCATTTCTGTAATCCTTTGTTTTAATTGAATGAAAATATTGACTCACTTTTACTAGTTGAACTTCATAGCTAATTGATCTATTGACATCCTTGACTCCAATATGCCGAAAAACCTATAGTAAATTCAAATAAGAATTTAAATATGTTATTTAAAATACAATTTATATATGTTGAAGATAATCATTGCATATTGTTTAAACTATATAATTTATAAATGTTTAAAATTAGAAAATTAATAAAAATTATCATATATTAAAACTATATAGAAGTTAATTTGTATATATGTACATGCCTTGGTACCTCCCTTGATGGGTTATTCTCTTGGATTAGTTCATCATCCCACAATTGAACAACTTGTTCAACTGAGACAAGTCCATTTGCGGATTGGTCCATTTAATATGTTCGAAGTGTTTGTTTCATACATGCCCCTGCACCATCATGTTCTTGTTTTCCATGACCAGTGTCAAAGAAATTCCAATGATGTTTAATATGGGTTTTATTATGAAGATGACACAACCAAAAGAATGATCGTGAAGATTTGAATTAACTTGCACATCCATCTAACCATATCCAATGTTCATTTAATTTTATTCCATGGCCTTTCAATGAGTCATAAATCTTATCAAAAAAATGTTCTACAAAATGTGTATCATGTGTACGAATATCGCTACTATAAAAGTGATAATCTTTAATAACATGTTGATTCTCACTAGTGATTTCTATATCATCAAAAATTTATTTAGCATGTCTATATAGAATATGGAAAACCATAGAGACTTGATCAGAATGATAATATTCACTATATATTTCTTTTTGTGCAACAAATGTGTAATTCTATTCAAAATCAACTATTGACAAAATGGTACCCAGTGTAAACATTTCACTGGATTTTTTGAATTGAAGGTCCTGCCATCAGGATCTATGCAAATGCTTGGTGTAGTTATAAATTTATGTCTGAAATTTCTTCAAAAACTACATCACAATAATTTCTTCTTCTTGTAATCCAATCCTTTTAACACTCGTATTATTATTTGAACTAACCGATGTAGGGATATATTCATATCTCTTCCATTTCACTTTTAGGTTAGACAATGATTGATAATTTATATCAATAGAATATTTATTGTGAAATAAAGTTAAATTTCCAGAATCATCACATTTTTTACTACCGACACATTTCTTTTGGTAAGATAATTCATGACTTTCTCTTTCACATATAATTTCATATATGAAACGATGGATAGTGGAAGGAGGAGGTGAAACATTCTAGAATGTTTTACCAAAATGAAGAAAGGTGTCATAATATAATTGAAATTCCACATGATAACGACAAAAAAAAGTGTCACGTACAATGAGAGGTTTAACATACCATGTTTTTGTTACACAAAAGTAATGATTGAGAGATTAATTCCACAATTCTCTTTTGTCAACTTATTGAACAAATCTAACTGAGTGGTGTGTAAGATATATTTTACATGTTCTTCATACTGATTTCATGTTATTCTTCACCACATCACATCTCTTGCTTTTGGTGAATCACTTAATTCTTTCATCCAATATTCATATATTATTTTTTTAAAATCTTTTCCAAGTCTATATTTGTATGGTTACCTACAAATAACTGTCCAATAAGTGAGCTCATCATTTACATCTATCTGTAATCAAAATCTCCTATGTTTGTGCATTGTTTTTCGTGAGGTCCCTCATATTTTTTCCATCGACTTTACCAAACTCTTTTCTATAGTACTTGATAAAACAACTGCCATTTGTATTGCTCTATGTGCATCTACATTGTTTTTCTTTCTAGATCTTCCAATTTTTTATAGAGCATTATTTATATTATGAATCATATTTTCCTTCACCTTTTTATCTTTCATTGATTTTCGAATACCCAATAGAGTTGTAGCATATTTTAATTTATTTTATGTTAAGATACTTCCCAAAATTATAGTTTGAAATGTCACACTTTCATCTTTGAAGACCTTCTCAATAATGACCATCACACGATATCGTATAATATGGTCAGATTTTTTATCTCCATATATGTCCGTGGGAACATTTTATGACATCTCATCATCGATATATTGATTTCATATGTACATATGAAAATCTAATGTAAATAGGTATAAATATTCATTAGATAATAAAATTAAGAAATAGAGTTTGAATGAAATTAAAATTAATAAATATGTATAATTTCAATAATGCACATGACATAGATATATATATATATATATATATACATACTTGATGGTGATTCAACTTCTTCATGTGAATCTCTTTCAACATCTTCAACAACATCATCAATCATTGGTTCATTATCTTTTTCACTTTGTCTTTCAATATTTTTAATCTCATCATCAATTTTATGAGAAATATCTCTCTCCGTTTACATTTCAAAATATTTTTCAAATCACTTCATCAAATAAAAATTAAATTTCACAATACATGAGTTGAATTTTGAATATCATTTATAATATTTACATTTGCATATCTGCTTCAACTTCTAGTTGAGATTGATTTTCCCTTTCAATATTTGCACGCTCTTCCTTCTTTCTTTTGTAATAATTTTTTTCGTATTCTTTGCAACCCTCAATGTCTCTTGTTTGATCATATTTTCCCTTGAAATTTCTTTAATTTCCCATGATAATTCAATCTATGTATATTTTTTAAATCGAACCGAAAAAATTCAATTTCAAAATATCCAGCAAAAAACTGACTTTCAAAATTTAGACCAAAAAGTTAACTTTCAAAATTCAGCACAAAAGAGTTACTTTAAAAAAAGAGTCACTTAATTCAGGAAAAAAAATATACTTAAGAAAAACTCTCTTTAAAAATTCAGCCTAAAATACTTACTTTAAAAATTAAGCCCAAAATAATTACTTTGAAGATAAATGTAGAAATTCTCAATTTAAAACTTCAACCCAAAGGAGTTACTTTAAGAATTTAACCTAAAAAACCTCACTTAAAAAATTCAACCGAAAATTCTTACCTTAAAAACTAAGTTAAAAGGTCTCACTTAAAATATTTAGCCCAAAAGGCTTACTTTAAAAATTAAGTCCAAAACATTTCCTTCAGAATATTCAGCCCAAAAAACATACTTTTATACTTAAGTCCAAAAAACTCAGCTCAGAAGATTTACCTTAAAGTTTCGCTCCAAATGAGGAAAGCGTGAGAAAATGAAATTTTGGGTCCATTTATTTATATCATTTTGGGTGAAACTTATTTTCAAAGGGTCACATTGTTTTATTTTTGCGACCGACGGAAAATAACAGGCTGAACTTTTAACGTAATATGGCCAAATTATTTTTCCGTTTATTATAAGGGGCTTTGATGACAAACACAAGTTTGGCTGAACGTAATTTTAATTTGGCTAAGCTATTTTAAGCTACAAATTTGTGACAACTCAGCTCTAGTCACATTTTTCCAACTTCAAAATGCTTAAACTGTATCAAATTTGTTGAATTTACTGTCGGAACAAAAAATAGAATTTGTAAAATTGAATCTATTTTCAGTAGATATAAATTTTATGGAATTTCATAGAAATTTTATAGTTTTAATTAATTTTGTAAAAGATGGTGTTTAAAAAAATTCTGAAGGTCATTATGATTTGGTAAAATAAAAAATTTGTATCTTCCAAATTACACTATAAAAAAAATATGAAAAATTTATGGTTCATTAGATATGTCCATCTTCTGTAATGGGTAGTTTTTATATTTTTAGTTTATAACTAATATGTTGAGAAATTTTACGCTCAACTAAACATCTTCAAAATCAACAGTTATTTCATATTGGTTCAATTCAAAAAATTCTAGTAATTATGACGTGAATCAGTTAGTTTCGTAAATACACCGATATCGAAGTAGAGATTGTCAATATTGTTGCAACACATTTTTTTTCCAAAATGCCAAATTAACAAAAAGTACAGTAGTGCTAAAAAACATGATATGTTATGAATCCCTTGCTTTTTAAGTAACACACAGTCAAACAATTGCTAAGTTGACATATCAAATGTGAATAAAAAAAATTCCAAAAGATAAGTAATAAAAAGCTCATAAAATTTCTGACAAGATTCCTTTTATTGTAAAATAAATTTCTCAACATAAAAATCTCTTTGGCTTGCCAAAAGTTGAAGAACTTCTAACAATGATATTTATTTTCTAAAAAATAGGCAAAAAGTCTATCTGAACTTACATTTTCACCCATATTGAATAATATTTTCTCATTCACTTCATCTTTTTGCAATTTTTCTATGAGACTTTTATGATCTTTTGCACTTAGATTAGAAATAGTCTTATCATCCCTCTTCATTTTGTATTTTTACATGACAACCACTAACCAAAACATATTATTTAAACTTACATATAGTTCAAACAAATTAATTTTGTAAATAATTTACAAAGAACATGTCTTCTCTTCTTTTTCGATGTGTTATCATTCTGTCAATCAATATTTTTGTTACTTTACACCTCATAAATATTTTATCAATATACAACTTGTAACATTCAATACAGACGCCATTAAATATATTTTATAAAGAAATCAAATAATTTTCCGCGAAAAAGAGATTTGGTAACTAATTTTTTTATCACAATAACCTCACCAGAGCATTTATCCCATTAAATGCACTCAGCATTAATTACTCAACATCATTTGGAAAATTAGATTTTTTAAATAGCTTTAAATTTTGACGATGCGAATTGTAATGATAAACACACCACAATGATCTAACAGTTCTATTTGGTAGAGGCACATTGATGCATTATATTACATCGAGAGAAATGATGAATATAGTGGATACAATCGATAATGTTATAATATACTGGTGTATTGTATTACACAGGACACACTGGAGCATTATATTACACAGCGTGCATCGCAGAACATATATCCTTTTTTTAAAATAACGGACAAGGTCAGCAGGGTTTGAATCTAATTCAATAACTGATTCACCTAATTTACATGTCAAACACCCTATCTATAGCAAATATACAAACCAATTAAATCTAAAATTTCTAAAGTGAAAAAACCTAATTGTGACGTGGTAGAGGAAGTTAAACCCTAAGGTGATGTTTTGCGAGAGGAAGCAATGGTTTAAGGTAAATATTGACTTTTTTACTTTTATTTTTATTTTTTTTCTGAATTTTAATTAAATTTAAATAGGATCATAGAGCATAAAATGTTTAACTACTAAAATCAATACTATTTTATTTTTTTTATTTTTTTTTTTTTATATATATATATATATATATATATGGTTTTATTTTTTATTTTCTAAATTGTGAAAAAATCTAATAAAAATTTTACAAAAATTTAAAAATTTTGCTATACATGGTCTTGAATGAATCACTATACATTTAAAATTCTAATCCTTTGTGGTTCCAAAATATTTATTTTCTCCACTGTGCTCCCAGTATGTCACTCTTGCACATAATCTCTATTTTAATTAAAACCTAACCGAAATTGTAAATTTTTTTACCAGTAAAATAGACAATAAAATTAAAAAAAATTACTATACATTGTTTTGAGTAAATCACCATACCTTTCAGCTTTTGATCTTCTGAATAGTTCTATTCCTCCAAAGTATTACATTGTTGCACAATGCTCGTCATATGTCTCTTTGCAAATCACTCCCTTGAAATTTTGAGAAAAATAATGAAATAGTGAATAACATTTTTCTATTTAAAAGACTTTATGAAATTAGATTTTGAAAAATCAATTACTGGTCATTTTTTAATTTTAAGAAAAGTTTTCTTTGTTTCTAACATCAGTGCATTCGATAGTCAAGTGCACTTGCACCGACATTGTTGGGGTGCCAAATTTTCTCAAGGCACCGACATTATACAATTTTTTTTTTTTGAAATCCTGAAATGGTGTGATTAATTTTTTCAATGCAACAATATGGTTTGTATTTAAAATATCAGTGTCGTAATTTTTATAAGAGCGTAGAGATGGTTGCATTTGTTTTAATTTTGTAAAATATGGAAATAGGTGCGTATTGATATTGTTTCTTTTATTGAAATTCATTGGTTCATTTTTATACAAGAGAAATGATATGATAACATATATTTTTTTTAGAATTTGGAAAAGTGATACGGATAGTATTTCAACACTTTAGTGTTGGTATTATTTCAACACAAATGTGTGAATTGTTTTGGCAATCGCACTGATCAGGTGCAAAATCTATCTAATTTTTTTCTTATAAAATCGCATATTAATCTCAAATTATCTTTTATGGTGCATCCACATGAAATACAATAATTCATAGTATACATGTTCTTCATTAAGTCACCTTACTCTTGAAAAGTAGTTTGAAAACTATATTGAAATTTAGATTCTGGTTATATGGTTCTCGAGATAAATTTTAGAGATGCAAACAAAATTTTATTTCTTATTTTTCCCAAATGCAGGGACAAAATATCAATAATATCAAATGGCCAATTCTTCAAATTCCAGCTTGTTCCATATTGCTGATGAAAATCCTTCATGGAGTTCTCCCTTTCATCTCTAGTATGTTCAAATTTTATTTGTATTTCGATTATTTAATTGATTTTATTTTTTTAATCCATATCAATTTGAATAAAAATGTATCCAAATTTGCAAGATCCTAATTCAGAATCGCGTTCATATGAAGAAAAAGTTCCTCCAATTCAAAAATGTCAGAAGATGTTATCAAGGGCAACATATCACAAGCAGTTGGCAGATGAAAATGGATAACCTCTTCACCCTACCAATTGGAACATGGCATCTTCCAGTCACCATCCTGGATCACCGATGGTAATAATTGTTTGGTATAATTTAATTTGAAAGAACTAATTGCATTGACATGCTTACTAATACCATTGATATTGTATTAATGACATTCAATTTTTTTTTTAAATTAGGATTCTAGTGATGATGAGCTACCCAAATATGATCTAACGATGCACCCCACTATAATGTAAACTCAAGAGAAGTTTGCATTAAGATAAAGAATCAAAGAGGAAGGATACAAATAATGGTTGAATAAACCATCTATTCAATTCCCACTATGTCCTGATTCACCAATTAGGAATGAATACAACAGTAGTAATTCTTCATAACAAATTGGCAATGGAGAAAATCAAATAGAGGTTGGTATGGATAATTACTTATAGGATATGACTATCATAGAGGAAATTTTGCTATATGAATTCTACAATGATGAGCTAGGGGATAGTTCTCATATCACTGATACCTTATTCGAAAGCCTAAAATTGTTTTCCACCACCCTTCTCTTTGGGCCTGGAAGCAAGTCAATGTATACTCATCTAGGGAAAGATATGTTGTTGCACATCTCTAAAGAAAAATTTTCATTGTAAAATGCATGTCTCTCGACAATATTGAGGTAATTCACATGCATGATCAATCAAGTCCCTTATATTTTGAGAAATGTTGTCACATAATAAACATTAAAAATGGTCAATTAATTTTGCAAACATTAAATATTGACATTGTACAATTATACTCCCCACCAACTACATGTTATTAAAATATAAGTTTCTTCTGAATGATAGTGTCTTCTTGGGTAGCTGTGAAGAGGTAATACAACTATTGAAAATGTTGGTTATTGATTACATATCATATCTTGTGTGTCTGAATGATTGTATTCTATATAGAGGAGAACATGTAGACCAAGAGGTATGTCCAAAATGTGGGCATGACAGGTACGATATTTAAACAAACACGTAAATCACATGGTCCTACTGACAAGATATTGAGGCACATACCTATAATCGCAAGGATTGAAAAACTCATTCATCGCAAAGAATTAGCTACATTGTAGGGATGGCATGCCTCACATAGAAGTGAGTCAGGAGTTATGTGAATCCAAACAGATTCAATATCCATGAAGCATTTCGAGGATAAATGTCCTAAAAAATTCAAGGATCAAGTATGAAGTCTACAAATCAACATAAACATGGATGTAGTCAACGCATATTCCCTCCAAAACACCGAATATTGTATCTGTCCTTTAGTAGTGATCATGAAGAATGAACATATTATGTTGGTTATGTTAGTACCTAGTAAAAGATAAGTGAAGAATATGGATGTCTACTTAAAATCATTGGTATATGAAATACAGGAATTGTGGGAATGGATACATGTTCATGATGTATCAAGACCCATCACAACAAAGAGGAGATTTGCATTGTATGACATATGTGCTCACACCATACATGGTTATCTGGATTAAGAGTTTGATCTTGTAAATTACATTTTTATTGATTCGTTTATATACATAACAATATTATTTCACATATTCATTTAATTTTATGAAAATATTATAATCTTAATGTTCGCTAACATGCCAACCTGTATACAATAATTTTGCAGGTCTTGTAACAGAAGTGTATCATGGATGTAAATTTTGTGGACCTTCTCTGAAGGCTAGGTAAATTGACCGCCTACGAAATCTCGTGTATGACTTTGTGAGTTTATTCCTCCCAGAAGAAAACCCTTACATAAGAGCAACATCCACTTTCAACTGTCAACCAGAGGGAACTCAAAGTCCTAAAATAATGACCCTAGCTGAATGGGTTAAATCATATGATAGAGATGAGGAGTTTGCATAAATGCTCTATTCAAATGGGGAGCTTACGCTTGATGATCTATAATCCTTTGAGACCTATTTTGGGAAACTTCCCATTGGGAAGAAAAGGAAATTTGTCTTTATGATCCCCCATATGTTGATAAATGAAGCAAGAATGACTCAATTTGATTTTCCCTCGATCAAATTGAGAAAATTTGAGTTTCCACATCAATAGATAATTGGACGTAGTTAACTAAGGTGATATGGATCCTGTCACTTAGTTACATAACTAAATTTTAGTTAGAGGAGTTACAGTTCAGTTAAGCATGTGTGATTGCTAATTTGTAGAAATCAAGGTCAGTTATTTCAAGTTGTTTTCAATCAAAGTAGTTCTAATTGTTGGAGGAACTAATGGAAGGTCAGCTATGCAGTGGGGATTCAATCAAGCTAGGTGATAATCCATTTAATTAATCAATCAACCCAAAATATCTAGTGCATGCAAATAATTTGATTTCCCCAACTATGGCGGAGATAGCAAGGCAATGTAACATCAGTTGTACACTAGTCTTGAGTGTACAGGTGTTATATGCAATCAAATGATAAACCTTCGAAATTGCGCAATCTATTGGAGGTGAATTCCTAAATAATAGGGGCTTAATTTGTCCACATTTATGGAAGGAAATAATGGCTTAATAAGAGGCATGAATTGACCAATTGATACTGAACTTTTTGAGCTCCCTATAATATAGACAATATGCCGTCATACATCCTTCTTGTATTTACACTAATACTACTGGAAGAAAGAAATAACTTTGACTAGTTTGAATTATAATGACCTCTAGCATTTCTATAACCATACATTCAATTTAACTCATTTGGACATAGGGATATTTGTAAATCTTGATGTTTGTTGGAGCACTTCCTAGAATCAAGTGAATAACATGATCATAATTATGAATAGGTGGGAGGCCTTTGGGATTCTCGAATACCTTGGAATGATTTTCCGAGACTTTTTGTAGATCTAGAGAAATAGATGGTTTTGATGTTTGAACCCCTAGTGAGTATAATTTTTCCATTATGACCTCATGATATATCTTAAAAATATTGGTCATTCAATTAGAGATTATTATCTTCCCTAGCTTCTCTATGATACCCCTTAATTCAATTTCCTTTCCTTCACAAAAAAAATTCAAGAAACGTTCTTGAAAATTAAAAGCTATCATCCCAAATATTGTAAGCATTTGACTCGAAGTACAACATCAACACCACACATTGGAATGGAAAGCATTGTACTATTGAATACATATCATTTCAAGGTTAGATTGATATTATGGGACTTTCTAGAACAATTTATAGTTACTGCATTTTCAACCATCACTTGGAAGTATGGTGTTGGATATACAAAGAATTTCAATAACTTGGCTATCATACAATGAATAAAATAATGAGTACTACCCAAATCAATCAACATTATTTTCTATTTCTTATTGATATATCCTTCTATATTGAGAGTTTGAGGAGTGGTAATTCCCACAAATGCGTTGCAAGATATCATCAAATTAATTTCTTTTTTCTCTAGGGTTGGTTCCTGGTGTATATCCTCTTCTTTTAATGTTTCTTTTTCCTTTTCTTCCTCCTGTCCAAAATCTATGTAAAATAATTTCTTCTCAGCATATGTATGACCTTTAGTGTATTTTCTATCACAACTATAACAAGGCCCTTTCTCTCCTTTTTTCCCAAAGTTTTGTAGTGTCAACCTAGTAGGTTGTGGAAGGTTAGGAGAAACAACTTATAGTTGTGAATGGTAGAATTCCTTCTTGCCGTAATTTTTCTTTAAAAAAAAATTTCCACCCTGAATGCATTCTCCAATGAATCATGTTCCCAAAGGTGAACCTCATGTTTGATGTTCTCCTTTAAAGTCCTTATGAAGGAATCAATTCTATGCTTGTCTAGAACATTAGTTACCCTAATATTCAATTTTTGGAAGTCCTCAATCTGCTCTTCCATTGAACCCTTTTATTTGAGATTTATCAATTGGCTAAAGAAGGTGTTGCCCCTTTTATCGTAATAATGTTCTATAATTTACTCGATAAAAATTTACCAAGTGAAAATTGGTTTATGCAAAAAAATCCATCGATACTATACAAACTAATTGGGATCTAAATATAAATATGCAATGCATACCTTTCGTGTTTGTGGCATATCATATAGATCAAGGTATTTCTCCATATGTAGTATCCATGTTACTAGATCCTTTCCATGAAACTTCCTCACATAGATCTTTGGAATGTGGTGGGTCTTAAACCAAATATTTGATTCTGTAAAATCATAATTCATATTCCTTTTTTAGTCATCATTATTTTCATGGATTACCTTAACACCACTGGAAATCCTTTCTTGCAACAACTTTGTTAAAGCTTCCTTCAAAACTTCCACACCTGCCTTTAAACCTTCCATATCCCCTTTTAAACCATCCATGTCTCCTTTTATTTTTTTCTCTAAAACATCCATATCAAAATTCATCACTCCCAATTCATTTTTGGTTTCCCTCTGTGAGAGTGGAATTTGTTACAATTGGTCCTGTAACTTTGGTATATCATGTTTCATTTATTCTTCTTCTTCTTGTGTCATATTATAGATTTATGGTTTCTTACTAGTTGTTTCCATTTTTTTTTTCAAGACATATTGGAATCAAATAATGATATCTATGATTTTCTTTTCCATTTGAATCACTTCAAATTGATTTTTCAAATAAACGTTATGCAAATTAAAAATAATATACACACCTTCTTGCTTATTTTTTGGAGTTATATATTAAAACTATTTTATCTATGTAATTTCAACTCTCGAAGATCTAAAATTTCGTCTTATGGTATTCCTATGAGTGTTCTTTCCAATGCCACAATTCATAACAAAATTGGATTCTTTAGGCTAACGTGATGCCCAATCTCCCACGATGGCCTAATTATGGACTAGTTCAATAGAGAAAAATTGTAAGGAATTCCACTTTTCACTATTTCAACCTTCAAACCTAAAAATGATACAAGAAAAAGGAAATTCTATGCACTTTGAGTAACTTTTCACAAAATTCAAATATGATGGTCTTAGTGAAAATCATGATGATTTTCCCAAGGTCACCTATTTGAGAATGATTTCTAGAGAATGAAAAACCCTAACTTCTTTGGACCATCTCTCAAAAACTACAGTGAACCAAGATCCAAAATATTAATAGGAAGCTCATAAATATTTGAGCTCGATGTGGTCAAAATTTCACCTTTTGTAGCTGTTGTAGCTTATATTGTGCTTGAGGTTTATTTATTAGTTATATCACTCTCGAGAGTTCAAAAAAAATCCTTTATATTCTTTATCCTTGCTGAAAAGTCTAAAAGAAATGAAATATTTTGTTTGTTATATATCGACATCGCTAAAGGAAGAAATGTAAAAGAATCAGATATAAAGGGTTATATGGAGCTAGACCTGATATGTATATATATAAGTTCATATCGAAACGAGAAAGAAATAAAGAAATATATCGGATTTACAAAGGAAACCAGTGTTAGAACGTATATAACCAGACATGAAATATATACATTGTGTTTAAAAGTTTGGCGGGACCGCTATATCAAAAATCCCTTTATATACATGCATACGGGTTCCGCCTATCACTATTTGTGATGGCGAACCCAGAAATATATATATTATATTTATAATACCAGCGGGTCTACGATAACGATAGGCTAGACCCAATATTGATTACGCCATGATTTATAAATCCGTTGGGTCCGCGATCATCACATGACATTATGACTTATGCCGATTGCGATTTGCGACGGCGATCCAGACCGAATATTTTATATACCATGTTTTATATTTATGGTAGGTCTGCTAATCGTAGTTCATTAAGGTTTTGGGCTAATACCCCAATTAAAAACATTGATTACGATTGTGATGGGTTATGGACCCGATAAATTATTAAATATAGATCTATGTATAATCAAGTCCGTAAGGCATACGAAAAGGCGGATTTTAAGCTAAAAGGTGGAATTTCGGGCGAATGCAAAGTGGTAAGGGATTTCTGGTGGGCTCACCTGACTCCACTTATTGTTCGACATGTAGTAGCTAGGTGGAGAGAGAAAACTGCCCATATCGGGTGGGTATTCTCTGGGTTTATCTCCCACCCGAAATATTTGTAAATTGTCTGATCGAAAAGCGCAAATCTACGATGGGGATCTATTGGGAAAATGTGTTTCGTAGAGAACTGTGCAAAGGCTTTGAAAAATGCGAAAAAGGTATGTTATGCACGCTTTATGGGTATGTCCATTATAGATGGTTTATAATGAATGTAGCACGAATATAAGGGTTTATAGGTAAAGACCATGGTATAACTAATGTTAAGGGGTGACTTAAGTTGGCATATATGTATTTGGGTTAATAAAAGGATATTGAAGGTTCAGAAGTGTTGATTGAGTCCCGATAAGTGAATGTGACTAAGGATTAGTCTACGTTGGGTTTAATAAATGATTCTGCATTGGGATTTATGAAAAGGGCCTCAACCATTATGGATTAAAAGTTTGACTCAGAAGATCATTAAAGGTACAAGTCTCGATACATGCGTAAGCCCAGGTTTACATAGGTTAACACAGTAAATTACGGCTAAAGCAAGTTAAACATCATTTAGGGCATTTACAGAGGAACTCGGCAGCGGATTAACAGAGCAAGCCAACGGTTATCATCCTCTTCTGAATTCAATTATGTTCCTATTATTTCATGTTCTTTGAGGTGTCTTTTACCCTCTGTAAAATTCTGTAATAGTTTTTACTTCATATAGTTAGAGAAGTGTTAAATAATTTGGGCAGTTTCAGAAATCAAGAACTGTTCAACAATGTATAAAAAGAGTAAAATTTACAAAGAAAGGGTTGGAATTTTGCAGAACCTGGAGACTTGGCCACTGTATTCCTCATATCATCGTTGATTAATGAAAGAATCAGAAGTTTCCATGAGTTTTTGGGTATAATTTTGTAACCTTCTCTGTTACGTGTCATGTTATGTTTTCTTCTTTCAAGTATAGTAATGAAGTTGTAGGTCTTTATTTGCTTATGTAGATAAAGTTAAAATTCCTTAAAAGAGAGCTCCTATACTAGAAGTTCACACCTTATTTTCTAAGTTAAAGATATTAGTTTCTGTGAAAGGCCAACATATTATCTTTAACTTCTCCGAGAGTCAGAGATGGTAGTTTCTGTGTTAAGCAGCATATTGTCTATGATTCAGTTCTCATTTCCATAATTCTTCCATGTGATGGATAGTAGTTTTTATGAAAGATTAGCATACTATCTTTAACTTTTCCTTCAAGATTTCTTCATTCATCATTTATATCTAGTGACAAATGGCATTCTGAGATGTTCTGGTCATACATGTACTAAGGGTTAAAGACCAAGTTTCCAGGTCCTTCATTTAAAGACACGACATATATCTAAGTGACAAATAACTAACAATAAATAATATTTATTAATTCCCTAAGCACAATTTCCCTACAACTCGTAAATTGGTTTCTTAAGGAACAACATTAATTGGGGCCATTGCCAGGGAGAGAAGACAAGAACTTTTTTCCCTGGGTTTTTAAGATTTTCCTCTGGTTGTTCAATGAGGAGGAAATACTTGGTTGTTTCAAATAAAAGCAATAAAAGGAAACTCCATTGTAACAAATGCCACAACCTGCAAAGAAATAGAATCAGAACACTTTTTCTTGGGTTCGTTAACTTTGAAGCTGATTCTAGAGAATGACAAGTACCTGTGACTTTCACTTATCACATTGATTGGAGACTCCATTGTACTTTGAAGTTTTCTTTTCAAGGTTGTAATGGCTCTCCCTGCATTCTTAGTCCATAAATTTGATCCATTTGATTTTACTGGGATCACTAGCTATCCTCATGATATGCTTGCATTTTCTGTGTGGAATGAGTATCTTCGAAAATTCAGTATAAAGGAATATGAAGATCCAAATCAGCATCTCCAAGAGTTTCATGAATGCATGGAGCAATAGGGCATCATTCATGAATATTTGAAGATGAAGTTGTTTTTGTTTTCTTTAGACCTAGAAGCTAGGGCTTGGTCAGGTCTTTACCTCTTTCAAGCATTTCATCTTTGAAAGATTTCCATTTAGTATTCAATTCTTCTTGTAGAACTTATTATCCACACAAGTTTCTTTTTGAAGGATGTTGTGAATATTATGATGCTAAAGAAACTTTAAATCCTCAAGATAATCTTGTTGATGAAACTAATGATTTTGTTGATAATGTATCAAACATTAAAAGTTATGGGCAAGTCTCTGAAAGCGAAGAACTATCATATTATCAAAATGATGTAGAGAGGGTTATAAAATAATTTTCTTAAATAGTTCCCCAAGAAAAGAATGGGTTGACTCTGTTCCAAGCAGATCAAGAGAGTATTCAGATAGAGGAAATTTCAAGCATGCATCAAGAATTTGAGGAAGAAATAATTAAGTTGCAAATAAATCCCCAAAGTTCTTATTTTGTTAAATTTGATGATCCTCCTATCTATAATTAAAATGGTTTAAATGGGGAACAGGACAAAGATCTTCAAATGCATCAGCTGGGTGTTGAACATACAGGAAGAAACCAACAAGTGGGATGTGTTTAACAACAATATATTGAGCTCTCTAACATAGCAAAAATAGGATATTTCCTGTAAAAAGGAAGCTGATAAAGAGGTTGTATGCCATTGCATTGAAGAACACAATGATGCCCATGGATTAGAGGTAAAAAATATATTTGAAGTTGATCATATGTCATACAGTAAGGTGACAAAATTTCTTTTTCTTCCCTGAGGTTAGAATTACAAATTGCTTTCAATCAAAGCCTAGAGATGAAAAGTGGAGATATGAAAGTGACATAGATCATTTTCTTCAAGATGTTGTTGATTGTTCTATTGAACATATTATCCCAACAAAAGGTTTAATTGTGTAGGAACCTTCATACATAGAGAATTTCTTTTTTGAGGCCGATCAAGAACAAATTTTTTCTTATACTTTTGAAGATCCTGTGGCAGATTACATGGAAAAATTTATCAACAGTCTACATATATTATTTTGTGGATATACTCCTAATTTTTGTTGTGAGATGCCTTTATTCATAGTTTATTTTTCATTCAGGATGAATTGTATTTTAAAAATTCACTCATAGAATGGTCCAAGATTATGCACTCAAATGTTAACCTGGTACCACTGGAAGATTGACCTCACATGATTGAGGTCAGTGATGTACATATGTAGGAAATTCTACATAAACAAGATCATGTGTTGAGCATTTGGTTTCCAGTTTTAGTTCTTTAGTTTAATCATTAGTTGAGGAATAAGCGTGACTTTCCTAGTTGGAAACTGTTTTGCAGAGGTTTCAGACTTCAAGATTGTCAGGTTTTAGTTGTCAAATTTCAGGATTTTCATTATTTTGGACTCCATGCCCAACTAAGGGTACTAATCTATGATTTTCAACATTTTTCTATCAAAGTGAAAGCATGTTATCATTATAGATATTGGCATGGGATCACAATACAAAATTTTAACACAGTTAAGTTTGGAGAAGCAATATATGACTCCATGCCCAATGGATAAGGCGCTGATCTACGGTTATTAGTGCTTCTATGGAAAAAGCACTATCCCTAGTTGGAGCCAATGAAGGCACTAATCTGTGATTCTTAGTGCTTATGTGGCAAAAGCACTATCCTCAGGTGGGGCCAGATGTTGTAGCTTATATTGTGCTTGAGGTTTATTTATCAGTTATATCACTCTCGGGAGTTCAAACTCAATAAAACTCCTTTATATTCTTTACCCTTCCTGAAAAGTCTAAAAGAAATTAAATATTTTGTTTATTATATATCGACATCACTAAAGGAAGAAATGTAAAAGAATCAGATATAAAGGGTTATATGGAGCTAGACCCAATATGTATATATATAAGTGGATATTGAAACATGAAAGAAATAAAGAAATATATCAAATATACAAAGGAAACATGTGTTAAAACATATATAGCTGGACATGAAATATATACGTTGTGTTTAAAAGTTCAGTGGGTCCACTGTATCGAAAAGTCCTGTATATACATGCATATGGGTTCCACCGATCGCGATTTATGATGACGGACCTGAAAAGATATATCGATATTTATAATATCTGTGGGTCCATGATAACAATAGGCTGAACCCAATATTGATTATGCCATGATTTATAACTCTATCGGGTCGACGATCATCACATATCGTTATGACTTATGCTGATTGCAATTTGCGATGGCGATCCGGACCCGATATTTTATATACCATGTTCTATATTTCCAGTGGGTCCGCTAATCACAGTTTGTTAAGGTTTTGGGTTAATACCCCAATTAAAAGTGCTGATTGCGATTGCGATGGGTTATGGACCCGATGAATTATTAAATACATATCTATGTATAATCCAGTCCGCAAGTCATACGAAAAGCCAGATTTTAAGCTAAATTGTGGAATTTTGGGCGAATGCAAAGTGGTAAGCGGTTTTTAGTCGGCTCACCTAACTCCACTCATTGTTCGACATGTAGTAGTTGGGTGGAGAGAGAAAACCACCGATTTCATTCAGGCATTCTCTAGGCTTATGTCCCACCTAAAACCTTTGTATATTGTCTGATCCAAAAAGCACAGATCTACGGTGCCAATATATCAGGCAAATCTGTTGCCTAGAGAACTGTGCAAAGGCCTTGAAAAGTGCGGAAAATGTATGTTATGCACGCTTTATAGGTATGCTCATTATCGATGGTTTATAATGAATATAGCACAGATATAAGGGTTTATTGGTAAAGACCATGGTATAACTAATGTTAAGGAGTGACTTAAGCATGCATATATGTATTTGGGTTAATAAAAGGATATTGAAGGATCAGAAAGGTTGATTGAGTCTTAATAAGTGAATGTGACTAAGGGTTAGTCTATGTTCAGTCTAATAAATCATTCTGCATTGGGATTTATGAAAGGGGCCTCAACCATTATGGATTAAAGGTGTGACTCAGAAGATCATTTAAGATATAGGTCCCAGTACACGTGTAAGCCCAGGTTAACACAGTTCATTACGGCTAAAGAAATTTAAACATCAATTAGGGCATTTAGGGAGGAACTCAACAATGGATTAATAGAGCAAGCGAGTGGTTATCATCCTCTTCTAAATTCAGTTATGTTCATGTTATTTCATGTTCTTTGAGGTGTCTTTTACCCTTTGTAAAATTTTGTAATAGTTTTTACTTCATATAGTTAGAGAAGCAGTTCAATAATTTGGGCAGTTTCAAAAGTCAACAATTGTTCCACAATGTATAAAAAGAGTAAAATTTACAAAGAAAGGGTTGGAATTTTGGAGAACCCGGAGACTTGGCCATTGTATTCCTAATATCATCGTTGATTAATGAAATAATCAGAAGTTTCCATGAGTTGTTGGGTATAATTTTGTAACTTTCCCTGTTATGTGTCATGTTATGTTTTCTTCTTTCAAGAATAGTAATGAAGCTGTAGGTCTTTATTTGCTTATGTAGATAAAGTTAAAATTCCTTAAAAGAGTGATCCTATACTTGAAGTTCCCACATTCTTTTCTAAGTTAAAGATAATGGTTTCTGTGAAAGACCAACATATTCTCTTTAACTTCTCCCAGAGTCATAGATGGTAGATTTTTTGTTAAGAAACATATTGTCTATGATTCAGTTCTAATTTCCATAATTCTTCCAAGTGATGGATAGTAGTTTCTGTGAAAGATCAGCATACTATCTTTAACTTTTCCATCAAGCTTTCTTCATTCATCATTTATATCTACCAACAAATGGCATTTTGAGATGTTCTAGTCATACATGTACTAAGGGTTAAAGACCAAGTTTCCATACCTTCATTTAAAGACACAACATATATCTAAGTGACAGATAAGTGACAGTAAATAATATTTATTAATTATGTCTTAACTGTAATTTCCCTACAGCCAGGAAATTGGTTTCTTAAGGAACAACAGTACTTTCATAGAAAAAAGTTATAGCGAAAATTCAACAATGTCCTCTTTGAATAAATGAAACCCTAGAATCTAAAGTTCTGATACCAAATGTTAGGCAACTAGATCACGAAAAAAAAGATAGATCAACAAATTCAAAATTAGGCTCCTTAAGGGGGAAACATCATTTACATCACATAAATGAATAATTATTGAACAATACAAGTGATAATACTTTCTTGTTATATAAACGAGTCTAAGGGGTTCAATATAATCAGGGCCTACATAACAATAATAATGTAAGGGCACAAAAATAACAACAATGAGATTATATGGGGCACAAAATCAATAATATGGGAGCTATATGGACTCAAAATAAAAATAGAAGCTACACTTACAATAGCAATAGGGGCTACACTAGTATTTTATGGACCTAGCAAAGACATTTTTAAAAACTTGAAATTTTCAACGATTTTAGACAACAAATGTATAAGTATTTTTTTTGCTTTCCCTCACCATTGTTAGGCCCTCGTGAATAATAAGAGGTACCTCATTGCATAAGAATGGATATACATAGGATCTGAGGATCTATTTGACCAAACTTATCAATGAATTTCTAGTTTTCATCCCTTTATTGGCTGAAATTCATTACAAAAAATTATAGATGTACTTGACCGTTTTGGTTAAACAAAGGTACTCCTATCCAAGTTTTTTATTTGGAATTATTAAAATCATGATGTAGCAATTGTTTGTGCTAAAAAATGATCATTTTTTGACATTTGTGGCATATGATTTTATATGTTTTAATCATGGTGTAGGTTTCAACAGAGATGATATGCATCTGTGTGCATTATTTTGGAAATGAGTAGAAGAAAGTTGTGGAAAAACCCATTAAACCAATAGTAACAATTTAGTAGCTAGGATTTAAAGTAAAATGTTTCATAATATTTTGCAGATGTGTGTGGTGATGAAGAAATATTAAATAAGGATTACTGTCAGGTCTTATCAGCAAAACATATCTTTGAATTCCTACTCTAGTTTGGAACATATTTTTGGTAATGAAAAAACATTTTATATATTTCAAAACCAATAAAAAATGAACAAATCAGTTCTGGTGAGTGAAAAAAATATGAAACACCAAATATTTTCTATGTCTGCACATACTTGGTACTTCACAATAGTCAGTCTTTCTACTTTAGTTTTTCGTTGATCTATAGTTGACAGTCAACATATATTGACAAGTGCATTAATGTTTGTAATGATAGAAAATTCAGTTCCTTATGTTTTTTCATTTTAATTGGGTTGTGATGTTTGTACTTTATAATGAGACAAAATTTAGTTCCTCGCGTTTGATCCTTCGAATTGACCTGGGGTAATGGATTCGAAGTCTTGTTTCTTCTATCCCTGACTAGAGTTGTCTTCTTCATTCTGTCTTTTGTTTATCTTGTTCAGTTCTTTTTGAAACATAGAAAAGGGATATTCTAGATCCTATGTAGCTATCAAAATTTTACCATTGCTGGTGGATTCTTTCTTCTGAGGCAAAATTTGTGTTCACAGTTTATTCTGCTGCAAAGCGAAGCTCAACGAGACACTTTTCCACCTCTTGCTTTGAATCTACAGTGCTTGGCAAGGGGTTAAGATCAACTAAATTAACCTTGTTATACTATAGAGGGAAGCTCAATGGGACACTTTGGCACCTATTTCCTGAAATCTGTAACTATTGGAAGGGCTTAAGATCAGCTGGACATGCTCAATAGGATGTCGCCTTCTTTTTATAAGATATGGAAATCTCATTTTTGGTTGTTTTCCAGTATTAGACTCTTGCATGATTAAATGGGGGTTTTGGAGGTTTAATGGTCACCATATTTTCTTTTTTTTTAGTTTTGTAATATTTACTGGTTTTGATGGTTTGGACATATAAAAGCAAGGTGACAATGTTTGAGGCAGATTCTACGCTCGGAAGAAATTTTTGAAGTCTATAATATAGAGGTTTCTCTTATATGTAATGCATAATTTGTAGTTGTATTGATGCTAGAAAGGGTTTGTTCATGTCCAATTCCATACACAACCTTTTAGTATACATTTATTGTGGATGACATTAAGATTTTTCTTGAGATATTATAGTTATGTTGGAAAATTGTGTGATTTCCTAACTTTGTAGGAAAAGATAATATTATTTCCCACATTAGAAATGATGTTGGTGTTTCTTGAAAGTGTTGAAACTCCACTGTCACTTTCTTGATTTAATGACTTAATCTCTCCATCATCCCAATACACCCTTTCAATGACTATATCCTTGACACTAGGGAATGATAAAAAAATTAAAACGCTATAAAGAATGTCATGCAATAGTTGGTTTTCCAATTGGTCTTTAGAAATTGTGCAGTCATTTTTGCTGACATTCAAATGAATATGAACCAAAAAATCATGTAATAATTAAAAACATCTTTACTGTGAGTTGTTAGAGGCTTTAGTTTAACCAAGATTATTGAGGATTATAGAATTTGAGAACCTTGTTCTTTTTGGCATTCGTGAGAGCTTCTAACCTAATTTCTCATTAGAAAATGGTAGTACCTACAGATTAGAGGGGTAATACCTAGAGATTCCCTGGGAAAGTATCTCTGTGGATTTTTTAGAAGGACTATCTATGTCAAAGAAAGGTCATGATTGTATTTATGTTGTTGTGAATCGTATCAGAAAAATGTGTGTTTTTGATGAAATGTAAGAAATAGGTTATAATTGAACAAACCACAAAGATATTCTTCCAAAATGCATGGCTACATTTTGGGTTTCCCACTTCTATTATTTATGACTGATATTATCGATTCGTTGGGAAATTTTGGTCAAGCTTATCGGAACTCATGGACACCAAGTTGAACAAGTGCACAACATTTCATCTACAAATCGAAGACTAGACAAAAGTAGTGAACATAACAGTAGTAAACCCCCTTCGTAGATACTGCAACAAGCATCCTAAGCTTTTGGATGAACACTTACATTACATCCAACATGCCTACAATAGAGCCAAGCATTATTCGGCTCAGACATTTTCATTTGAATCACATTTGGGATATTTTCCAAAATATCCCTTAGATTTTATGTTTGAGAAAGTTGTTGTGGTGGATGGGCACAATGATATAGACAAAGCCAAATGCTTCATTGAATACTTTCAGTTGGTGCATTAAATGGCATAGGAATAGTTGGATAAGGGTCAGGCCAAGTACGAGGCGAATCATGACAAGCATCATGTTGACAACAACTTCCAAGTGGGATATCAAGCTTAGTTATATATCAACAATGAAATAATTCAAGGTGAAGGTAAAAATCTCAATCCAATCAGAGATGGTCCTTTCAAAATCTTGGAAAATATTGGTAATAATGTGTTCCAATTAGATTTTCCACCATAGATGAAAATTTATGGTGTTGTGAATATGGAAAACTTGATATTATATGAGCCTCCTCTGATTGAAGATCAAGGAGAGAATTTTCGGATTTCATCCATAGAATAATTTTCTCCTAAAAACATAGAAGAATTGTAGCAAGATATTATTCTTAATAGGAGGATAAGGAATTCACACAAAGGCAACCAACCCTCAGTTTTTTTTATTGCACACGACCAATAGTCGCAGTGGAGGGTGTAGACTAGGTGGCACCTGGTCCATGCTAACCCCTAGTCCCATGACCATCATATAACCAAAGGTCGAGACAATGGGAGCAGATAGGAAAGGATGGGTGGTTAGCCCTAGATGCTAGCCAAATGTGCCATGTGACTTCCCCTTGGGGCCGAAAAATATGTGCTTAAGGAGGTTATGTGCATATTTAATTAGGTTATGTTTTGTGCCTTTTTTCCTAGGAATCTCATTGACGCTAGGAAAATTTGTCACTCTATGACCAATAGAAAGGAAAAATATGTCGAATAGTTAGCCAATTTTGCAGGTTTTGAAGGAAATATAGAAGAGCTTTGTTCTAGGAAGCATATGTTGCTCATTGTTTTACCATTTTGAGCTCCAAAAGAACTTAGATAGGGGTTTTTTAGCATTATGGACACAATGGCAATGCCATTTTGGTAATTTAAGCTATGTAAACTAATGTAATTTCAGATTTGAGCATATATTTTAAAGGCCCAACATTGGAAGCTAGACCAGGAGACATAGCCCAGCAGGAGTGAACTTTTCCATCAAATTGTTTTTTGTGTGATTGTTCATGGTTTCATTATCTATTTTATCTCTCAAAAATGTAAATAAAAACACTAAGTTTATGTGTTTTTACAAATTGTCCCATTGCCGACAAGACATAAACTTGCTTTCAACCCTTTTATGAAACCTTCAATTTTTTAAATTCATGTCACTCATTTTTCTTGAGATCCTTGTGCAAAAGAGACCCAACCTTTCCTCTCTTGAACTTCCCTATCATTTTCCAAAATGGTCAAAATCCAAAAATGTAAAAGAAGAAAGATAGCCTGAGAAAGGAAGTTAATCCATTGAAACACAACTAAAATAAAAATATGAGAAGAAAGGGATACATGTTATCTCCAACCTATTCTAACACCTCTCCATTGTATGTAACACTTTTCTTACCTAAGATAAGAAAAGCTAGGTCCAAGGTGAAAGAATGAAAGAAAATATTTTATTGTTAATAAATAGAAATAATGTAAGACACTTGGAAAATCGGGACACAATGAAATGAGGTTCTTTCCAATAAAATGCAATTGGTGAATGGGTATGGATAATTATTTGATGATAATACTTCTAGATAAAATTCTATATAATGTTAATGGATTGGGAGACAAATATCCATTAGGTTTATTAGCTGTAAAAATATGCTAAGTTTACGATAAAATCCTTGCACGAGAGAAAGGCAAGTGTTTATGGGAAAAGACATGCTGGAGAGAATGGTGAGAAACATAACATAAAAGAATTGTAGGAGAGAAAGGAAAGCTTTTATGGAAAAAGCCTTGTAGGAGAGAAAGGTGAGATTTTCCATGAAAAGCCTAGGAAAATGGATAAAAACATCCACCTAAAAGTACGACGCCACTAAAGGAAACCATATTATGAAAGAGGGTATTAAATACTCATTGAAGGGATCAAGAGAGGAAGATGATCCATGTAAAGAAATCTCGACTTGGGGGTGAACTAAAGGAAGTGAGGTCTAGGATGGGTGGCAGTGCTCAGTTTTCCAAGTGACCTTCTTTCATCTACACTGGTTTGATTCAATGGCATGGGATGTTCTCTATGTTGAATCCTTACACTTTTTCTTGTCAAATATTAAGCATAGGAGAGGGTTAAATTGGATGTGTTATCTTTTCGTATGAGATGATAGAATACTTATGGATGAGACAACTTTGTATGCTAAATAATTATGTTTTTAAGGTTTAAATTGTATAGCATGTGGTTCATGTTATCTATGCTATGCAATATGCATCACAGGATGAATTTCATCCTCTGAGGCTTGTTTTAGTTATTTATTCGTATTGCATAAGATATATGTGTCAATAATACTTTTTACAATGAAAGTAGGACTATGATCATGATATAGGACAATGCTAGCTATAGTATATTTATGGTAATGTTTCCATTCATGCTGGTGTTGAGTTAGAAAAGGAATGAAATATTTATGCATAATTTTATCATGTGGAATGACCATGACTGATTTGTTCCTCCGAGTTCTAATGCATGCATAAGAGGTTATTTGGAATGTAGTAATAAATACTATTCATTGAACCTAAAAGTCCACATCGTGGATCCAGTGCAGCATAGAAGGTAGTTGCTAGTATTTTTCCAAGGGTGTATGTCACCAATGGTATCAGAGATATACATTCAATATTGCAGACTAATGGCCAACCTACTTCTATAAGACATGAGTGAGATGCAGGTCCTTAAATAGGTCTTAAATAAATAAGAGGTTTCACTGATTATAAAATTGCTATATTCCAGAATCCATAAAGGATTGAAATTCAATCTTAAAATGAGGACATTGAAGTAAGGGCATATATAATATAATATATATGTTATTTTACAATATTATATTGATTCCTTGCAATCAATGGAAATTTTGAACTAAGGCGTTTGAAATCATGCATTTTCTTTTATGAGGAGTGAAATTTCCTATATTGCTTGTCAACCATGTAACTAATTGTGATTATAATTGGCATAAAGGAATCAATTAAAAATAAACTTAGTGCATCAGATCACTAGATAGTGAATGAAGAAGGGTAGAATTTGTCAAAGGTTACATGCCTATACTGAGTTTTCAAGCAATATTCTGATGAAAATTTTATTCTTGTAATGATTCTATAGTTGGTAAAGTATGTATGAAGTGATATATATATCGTGGAAAATTTTGTATCATGTTATACGAAGGAATATAGATTAAAACATTGGAATGAAGGTGATACTATGATATGCTATGTTTAAAGATCATACAAAGGCATTGGAAGAACAATACAAAGGTAATAATAAAATGTTTGAATAACATTTCAAAGGTCATATTTATCAACATATGCAAGTCAAATCATCACTGTAAAGTTTAAGAATGACTTCTCTCAGATCATAGTCAATGTCTTCAGAGGAATATAGTATCAGTAAGAATAATTCATTATTGAAAAACCTAAAATCCACTCTAACGATATAAATATTTTATGGTGTTTTCTTTGGGATAAATACACCTTATAAATAAACAGTAAGAAAAAATCTAAATGTGAGAACAAAATGAATTAAGTGGTCTATGGAACACAGGAACCACGATATATCCTTGAGGTGGTAATGGAAATCACCTCGCTTGGTTACAAACATGCATAGGACATGTGTAATGGTCAAGGGGTTTAAATAACTTTGAACCTGTATGCACCTGTAAGACGAAGTGCATAAAATAGAAATAAGAGCAATGCCTTAGGGAGTATCACTGGCTACAAGGGTGATTGTGAAATAGAGGCAATATCGTGCGCATAGTGGTTAGCTGACTTGTGGAACCTTTATAGCCTAGTTCCTTGTGAACTACACAAGCTTTGATAAAATGTATGCAACAAAAGTGTCAATGTACTTTCATGTTTTATCTATTAGTGGAAGTTAGTATAGTTATCTGTGAACATCAATAAATGTAGTGAACATTGAACCTTCCCCGGGAAGTTACCTTACCCAACGTTGTTCAACTTATGTAGTTCCATTAGGTAACGAGTTTTACATAGTCGTCTAAAAACCGCCATGGCAACTTGACTATGCAACCCACTACAACCTTTCATATTAAATAAAGGGAGTGCCCTCATGACCTCCTCCCTTCACTTTCCCCTGGCATTGTGGGTGTTAAGAAAATCGCTTGGTTTGACCATCAAAGGAATGATGATAAAGCATGAGGGAGATTTTCTTAATTACTATAGAATTGGATTCTTTCTTATACAACTCACAGGTTTTTAGCAAAATTTCAAGCCTTTGAGCTTTAAACCATATAGGTTATGAAAACTTAGAAGCATGTTTTATGGGTAGATTTAAAGCAACAACACCTGTCCAATTGTAACTGTAGCGAAAATCTTTTTTAGAACCACTGAGTTTGTTTCTGATCCACAATGTCGATCTTTTGCTTTAGCCACTGATCTCGAGAGGTTCAAGTTCGCTTAAAAGAAGCCGGTTTGATAATATTTATCCCTTTGATAACGCTCATAGCTATATGTTTTCCCTTTCGCTGAATATTATATCAACAAGAGCTTTTTTCAGTATCACTCAGTCTGCTCACTTTATCCACTCAACTCAAGATGTTTCCAAAAGGGGCATAATCGTTAGATAATGTTTATCCAGTTGTCTCAATAACTTTGTTGCACCTTCGCGTTATGGACAAAGGAAACACATACTTGAGGGTGGCAAGATCATTTTAAATAGTAACTATTGCCATTATGTGATGGGGTCTAAGTTTATTGACCTGGGTTGTTATGCATTGTACCTTCTTGGAATGAGACAATGTTGAGCATATCTTTATTAGAGATATAATCATCCACCATGATCACATGTATCTAGGTAGGGAAAAAAATTGGATTCAAAAAAAGTTTTTCTCATGGGAAGTTAAGCCAGTGAAATCCAATCCACCAGGCTACTGCATGCAAAGGAGGCTAGCCTAACGTAAAGGTTAAATTAGTCAACGATGGTACTATAATTTGATCAAGAATCTATAGGTCGTGGTTTGTGAGTTCACCTAATGATCTCAAGTGTCTCTGGTTATCACGAACATATGATCAATGGTCTTGTCAGGGCTCCTCCAAGATGGTTGGGGAAGAAATGTTTATTAAACTCTCTCATAGCAAATTCATTGTCCTGGAATTGAAAGGAGCGAAGTTTTTTTGATGCAGGAGGGGAAATAAGGGTTGAAAGAAGAAGCTGGTGGAGTGGAAAAGAAGTTGTCCAAGAACGTGAAGCTTAGATTACATTTGGGTTTCGAGGAATGTTTAGAAAAGACGCAACCCAGAGTCACATGAAACAAAAGTTGTAACACTTAAATTATGAGTTCTTTGTTTTAGTGCATAATGTGTGCATTCTGTTAATTACCTCCTTGGAGTTGCATGATTGCATTGTCTTTTCATCCTTCCTTATTTTCCATGACATGATTACATGCATTTACTTACATACAATGTACGGCCCTTAGTATGATGTCACACATTTGTATTTGATTTTCTGACAGAGGCTCAGATCTTGTGACTTGTAAGCTAGTAATCCTCATTTCCTGTAGGTTTCGTTCCTTGTTATAAGCTCACTGTCCATACTTCAATGATTCATCATCTTAATCTAAGGTCTTGCACTTTCATCTAAAGGTCAAACTATAATATTCAATTGATTATAAGGCTTTATATTTCCTAGGAACATCTAAATTACAGTGACAACGCTCAACCTATACTTCTGTGACATCGCACAATGTGAATCAATAGACAGCTGTTATGGTAGTTTTGGTTTCCCTATCTTTGTAATTATATGGCACACTTCTTCTTGCATAGATTCACTATGGCATGGATATCCTCTAAATAGCAACACACATGTATTAAATTGCAACCTAACGCCCATTCTTCTTAACACTCTGTGATTGACATTTCTTTCTCAACAACTCACTGTGAATATATGTATTTCGTAGTGAACATATATGGCATTTATATAATACCCTATGTGGTTATATTTTGTGGCTCAATCAAGTGGGCTCATTATACATAGGAAAACATTGATCTAGATATTAGCGATCGCATAGATCATATTCTTCTAAACTAGAGATTCTCATCACTCTTTAATAAACCCATTATGAAGAATTATTTTATTGTAATCCAAATTAGAATAATCAGTATAATCTCTCAATGGTTTAAAGACAACTAATTTTGAACAATTTGGACTTAATCCTTTCACTTTAACTTAAATTTATCAAGTCTAAGTATGGTATTTCATACACCATGGTGGATATCTATAGTAGCATTGTGGAGAGGAGAAAACTAGAAAAGTTAGATCGGAATAAATAATTCTGCAATGTGGGTATATTACATAGAACCTTCCAATGTTGTTGTGGAATTGAGAGTAATACAAAGAATAACAACAATTAACATATTGATAAATTGCAATAAGGAGAAATGGACAAATTTTTCACTGTTCAATTTTCTCTACTTGTAAAGTGTTGGGAATTATATGGAAATTAAATTTTTATTTCATCATATGTTCTCCAAAACTTAAGTTATTGTTTAATGCCCTTGCAGGGCACAAAGACTCTATACCATGATTTAAAAGTGGTTGAAAATACTTATGCGTGATATGCCTTGTTTTAAATGCTCAATGTTGAGCTTGATGAATGAACAAGGTATGATTATTGTATCAAAAGTTGTGGTCATCGTGGTTTATTAATATAAATATAAGTGTTGATAGGAGTAATGATGGACAAAGAAAGTTGAATACTATGTTTTCTTGTGTACTAGTAGGTCCCTTTTGCAATACCATCACCACAATACTTTACTCATATTAAAATTAAATTATGAGTTGCACAATTTCTATGTGTAGTATAATCAAGCACATAGCTTAATAGAATGAAGATTATACTTATAAGAGATATTAATGGAAGAAATGTTGAACTCTTTTGAGTTAAATGGAAAATAGAAAAGATAAAAGCCATAGGTCATGGTCAACATGAACAAAGATTAATATAAAAGGTATATAAATGGAAACTATAGAAATTTGCAGAAATTGATGGTTAATTAAGTGGGTTCCATCCTAGAACAAATTATGAATATTTTACTCATGAAAGACAGGTCTGTGTACGGAGTATGAGAATGTGTAATTTTATTATTGTTTATCGATTTAATATTGTTGTGTTGATTGGTGCATCTACGTGTAATGATGCAATTCATTTTTGATATGGTTTTTCCAATGGATGAATCATTTAATTCACCCTTATCAGGAAAATGCTCCAAATATACAAAAGTGTAGGGAACTAAACCTTACTATGGTATTATTGAGATATTCAATAGAAATATGCATAATTAATTGGACATGCATAGTTTGGAACATACAGGTTTCATTGGTTAAAGCAATATCTCAATGATTATAACTAAAGTAGATAGAAGCACAAATTATATTCCAGTATAGATGGAAATAGGGTCAGAGCTGTGAAGGAAATGCACAAATGTAGTGCAACTCATTGCATGCATGTTGGAGGAGACATCATACATTAATAAATTATGAATCTAATAATAAGGTCAATGGGACTGACACTAAAATTACATCTAGTGTAAATACATAATGGGAGTAAAAAGAAACTCTAGGTGTTTCTTGGTTAATAACAGAAAGACAATATTAATCTTAAGATCACATTCTCGAAGGCTCACACAAATTCTAATGTGTAAAAAAAAGTTCGACTTAAAGTGTGCAACCTCAAACTCCACTACCTTAATGTACATATCCATCCAGATATAGATGGGGTTCTATTAATATCTTACAAATAAGAACCTTTCAAAACGATGTTTCCAATATAATGATTGAAGATCTTACATATGTACTTCTTGTGGAAAGTGATAAGTAAAAATTGATCAGTGTGTTTCTACTTTATATGAATAAAGTATACTTGCAGATTAGATGTGGTGGTGCTTGATGCACTAGAGAAATTCAGAGCAGCCTAATGACTAATAGGAATTGCACGCTATATTTAGAACATGACTGGTCCTAATTAATAAACCAATATTTAGTAAACTAGAAGTTTTCACATTAATGCAACTTATGATAATCAAAGGATATTAGAATGGTAGTAAAGTAATGCATGAATCAAGTAAAATGAAACATACAAAATGTTCTAAATGTGGAAGAAAGAGGATAACAAATCATGCAACAACTTATTTCTAAATTAAGAAGATGATGGCTAAGTGGCAGTGCTAATCAAGATTTTGTTACATAGACATATTGGGTATCTAGAAATCTATTCAAAGAAATGGAAAACCGTATTAAATGAAATGCATATTTTGTACCACTATTTCCTGTCCAACAATCTTGAAAAATTTTGCCTGTTGGATTGCATTAATAGTGTTGTCTGGTTATGAATAGGACAACATAACAAGTATTTCAGAAACGACACCAGAATTCATGTTAATGAATTTGATAATTGATAAATGAGTTATATTGTATTTGTTTCCAAGGGCGATTTAATGCTAAAATGAGGTGTTAACATGTAAATTCCCTAGGATCACACCTTGTTACAGTTGGGTTGTGTTATATTCTTTCCACATAGTTAACAGGGGATTTGAGGGGTACCCGTAACCCCACTTTATGGGATCCGGGGCAGCACCCTGGAAAATTTTGGTTTTGGACCCTATGTTAGGTTGGGCGGACCCACCTATAGTTTTGTGCATGATTTTTGCACATGTTTTTTGGACGCGATGGTTTTCGGTCCATGGTTATGGACGCGATGGTTTTCGGTCCATGGTATTGGATGCTTCGACATGTATAAATATGTATTGTAACATTGAAATGAACATAATGAAAAATCAAGTTGGTGGTCTCGGTTTTGGGATCCAGGGGAAAATCTCTGTGCATATGTGTTTTTATGTGTTATGCTCTCGCATTGTTTATTTTTTCTGTGATTTAGAATTCGTATGCAGGTAATTTCTGTACGGGGTTAAAACCTACATTTGATATCAGAGCTAGGTTTTGGCTTCAAGGGGACGCCTTTGTTGCTGAGGGGTTTCGCTCGGGCCTGTGGTAGACCCTGTTCAGTGGGAGATCTACGAGATCGATTCTGGTGGTGAAAGAAGTTGGCGAGCAGCGGAAAGATAGAGATTGAGAAGTTCAATGGCCAAAGTTTTGAGTTGTGGAAACTCAAGATGGAGGATCTGTTGGTGGATAAAGATCAGTGGATCGCGGTAGATCCAGGTACTAAACCAACGGGAGTGACCAATGAAGAATGGAAGAAATTAGATCGGGAGGCAAAGAGCACAATACGATTGTGTGTCTCAGATTCAGTATTTCTGAATGTATCAGGGGAAGCTACGACGAAGGCTCTGTGGGACAAGTTAGGGACTTTGTATCAATCTAAGTCTCTGGTGAATAAACTGTTCCTGAGGAAAAAGCTATATAACCTGATGATGAAAGATGGAGACTCGGTGACAGAGCATCTGAATGCGTTTAATACTGTCGTAAGTCAGTTATTATCTGTCGATATTAAAATTTCAAATGAAGATAAGTGCATCAGTTTGTTTTGTTCTCTACCAGATTCGTGGGGATAGTCTGGTTATTGCAATAGGTAGCAATGCAATGGCTTTGCAGTCTGATGAAATAGTCTCAGCCTTGCTGATGGAGGAGATGAGATGGAAAAATATGGACAACTAGAATGGTGATGCCTTGTCTGTACAAGGACGGTCCCAGAACAGAAACAAAAATAAGTCATCGAGTAGGAGATCTAAATCTAGAGGGAGATCTAAATCTCCAGGAAAACCTACAAAGGTGGTGTGCTGGAAATGCGGAAAGGAAGGGCACTTCAGAAGGGAGTGTAAATCTAAAGCTCCTGATAAAGGAAAGGGATCTAATGATGCTCCTTTTGCGGAGGAGAAAACCACCTCATATGAAGGTGGGGATGTGTACTTGGCTTCTTCAAGTACACATGTAGATAATGAAGCATGGTTGATTGACTCAGGTGCATCCTTTCACTTCACTCCCCATAGAGAGTGCTTCTACGAGTATGAGAAATACGATGGTGGTGATGTCTTCTTAGCAGATGATATGAAGGCTAGAATCATTTTTCGTGGAAAAGTAAAGTTGAAGTTGCAAGGTGGAAGGATTAGAACCCTTCCAGGTGTTCTGCATATTCATGCATTGGCTAGAAATCTAATTTTTGTAAGCAAGTTGGATGATGCAGGTGCAAAGAAAGTGTTCGAGAAGGATATCTGCAAGATGGTTCGAGGAGCACTGGTATTGATGCGGGGAGTTCGGATTGGAGCTCTGTACAAGCTACAAGGTAGCACTGTTGTTGATAGGTGCAACAGTTCTATGGTTCCTCAAAATGGAGCAGAAAATCTAGTGGTCTCTGGAGAGAAGACCATGTTGTGGCATCAAAGGCTTGGACATATTGGAGAGAAGGGCCATCGAAAACTTCATGGTAAAGGTATGGTAGAAGGTATGAGTAATAGCTCTCCGGATTTTGATTTCTGTGAAAATTGTGTATATGGGAAGCAGAATCGGGTGAGTTTCCCCTCTGGTGGTAAGAGGACGAAACATAAATTAGAGCTTGTGCATAGTGATGTGTTTGGACTGTGAAAGTTCCATCACTGGGTAAGTCTGTGTACTATGTATCATTTATAGATGACTTCTCAAGGAATACATGGATATATTTCCTTAAGAAGAAATATGAAG
>APFE031235236.1:0-13248 GCA_000404065.3 Pinus taeda | reverse complement strand
GGTTAAAACCCTCAGAGAGGGAAACAGTCCACGGCCTATGCCAACGTGGCTACTACAGGCAATTTATTAATAAAAGAATGAAAATTTACATAAGCTTCTCTCATGCACAGTTTACCTACAAATGACCCTCCATGCACTTTAAATAGAATTCATGGACCAATCGGGTGTCAAGCCACGGATCAAGTGTCGGTAATATCGAGGAGAGAATGAACCGTCGGATCACTACATACCGTGACCGTCGGATTGTAAGTTACAAATGTACATGTTAAAGAAACACACTTTACCTAACTCTATACTAGACCAAGTTATACTTAACTATTCCTACGTATCAGAATATCCTAACAATACTATTGCACATCACTAGATGAATATTACTTTTTGATCTTGGAATTTTAAATTTATTCATGTTATGGAAACCATGGTTGCATGCTATGAGTTTCTTATAGCTAAATATTAACTATGAATATTGAGTGAGGGGAGGTGTTTGACTATCAATCCACACCTGAACATGGCATAGACCTGATCAAGAAGTCATGTATCTCAATATGAGAGCAGTCCAATAATGAAAGGCAAGTTAGGACTTTATCCTTGTTTGGTTTTTTAACTAGCCCAAATTATATTTCTTCCACTGCAATAGATAGGCAAGTCAGGACTTGATCCTTGTTTAGATTTTTAACCAGGACAAACCGTATTTCTTCCACTGTAATAAATAGTCTTTCAATGTTATTAATCAATTCTTTATAAACATTTGTGCTTAGCTCGCAAACAAAACTGCTTTACAACCAACCTTGTTGTTGTTGGCTTTTCAATGTAGTGAATGCATAGAACCATAATGTTGTTAGCGTTTCAAAGCAATAAAACAACCTAGGTTGTAAGCCAAAATGTTTCTGTGACAAGAAAAAGATACAATCCATCCAAAATCCACCTCATAATGTGGTTACAACCAAAAACATATTACACCCCTATTCTTTATGGCCCTGAGAATCTTGTAAGATTTCTACATTATAATAGACTATAGATGTTCCTTCTAAAATGGATTTTGGCTACAATGTCGCACACATTATGAAATAAAACAACCTAGGTTGTAAGCCAAAATGTTTTTGTGACAAGAAAAAGATACAATCCATCCAATATCCACATCATAATGTGGTTACAATCAAAAACATATGATACCCCTATTCTTTATGGCCCTGAGAATCTTGAGTGCCAAAACTCCGTGAGTTACCTTCTTGAGCTAGGTAGGTTGGCCTAATTAGAAAAGGTTGATTAGGAAATGGTTGATTGCTGCCATATGATTGATTCCAATTTGTAACTTCCAACCATGGAGGTATTGAGTACCCATACCTCACATTTGCACTACTAACCCCTGCATTAAGTGGAGGTGTGAAATGAGCATACATAGAATTGACACCAACTCTGGTAGGAATAAGACAAGTGGGTAAACCCTCAGTTTGATAGTGAGGCACTTGAATGTTTATGAGATCTTGGAATAATGGTGTATTATCTACAATGGAGTCCAATGAGTTTGAAATAATCCTGGTTTCATTAGCTATTCTTGTATCATTATCAACCATATTGATCATCCCTTGTTCATTTTCAAGCATTTGTTGTGTCTTTCTTGATTCCTTTTCCTGTCTTGCCATTTGTTTTTGTTGGTCCTTAACTTGCCTTGCTTTATCTCTTTCAATCCTTTCATCTGCTCGACATTGCGCTACAACAATCCTTGATGCCTTCTTCTCCTTGACTAGATCCTTCTTTTTCTGTTTTAATTCTTGCATTTCAAATTTCTTTTTTTCAGACTCAACTAATAGGTTTATATAGTCCTCAGAGGTGAGTACCTGTGAGCTTCAGCCCAAACAAAGACTACCTTGTGCACCTTGCTTTTTTTCATTGATACTCTCTCTACTGGTAGCTTTAGGAACTAGCCAAGTATCTTCTCCACCCCTCCCACCTGCATGCCATTGCTTGGTACTTCCCTTTCAGTATCTGATGGAACTGATTGAACTATATCATTATCTTCATTTGATGCCTGATTATGTGCTTCATCTTCTTCCATTGATCTATTGTCCACAAAAAAATGAACAATTTCACTGTTCAATTCTGCTGGTTGTGAGGGCATGTTCATGCTTTGTTCATTTGTTGCTGAGACACTATGTGCATTCATATTAATCATTGCTTTTGCTAGCCATGAAGGTGTGGTTACTTGGCTTGGGAATTTCAATTGGTCATTTTCAACTACATGTTCAACAATGTCATTAACAATATAAATAATAGGAGTTTCATGTTCTTGAGTTGTTGGAACGATCTCCATGATACTGCGAATTTGTTCATGGTTATACTGTGTTTCACATACAGTTTCATCATCTTCATCATATAAGTGTCCTTGAGAGAGGGAAATCATATTACCAACTGCAACAACATCATCTTGGTCATCTACTTCTTGCACTTCAACACCTGTTTGGGCATTCCCTTCTTCCTGACCATCCACATGAAACGCTTGGCTACAACTAGTATCATGCATAAGAGCATCATAGTTCAGTGGCCATATTCCTATCCTCCTAAAGCCAGCCTTGATATTTGATGGTGTCAAAGCCCTTTTAAAAGCTTTACTTGCAAGCTCTGCTAGCTCGAACCTTTTCACCTCAACCCCTGGATTCTTTGCCATCCATGCAGTGCGCTCCGACCTGAAATAGTTCTTGAAAGGGCCAAACACACTAACATCAAGAGGTTGCAATCTATGAGTGGTATGAGCGGGCAATGTCAACAGGTCGATGCCTAAATTGTTTGCTTCCTCAGTTGTTTGTACAGCCATGTGGCTCCCATGGCCATCTAATATCAATAGGTGTTTGTTATTAGGTGAGACACCACCTAGTACCGATGCAGCAAAGTGAAAAAGCCAACTTAAAAACAGTTCTTTAGTCATCCATGCATGGGGATGTGCAGCCATGCTTGCACCTAGTTCCACAGTTTTGTATTATAGTTTTTCAGTTGATTTTTACCTTTGAATAGATAAAATCCTGGGATTGAAGTACCAATTGCATTGACACAACATAAAATAGTTATCCGCTCCCTACTCTTAGGCAAAATCTTTGGCACATTTTGGCTCCCTCTCTTGGAAATTACCCTCATGCCACAATTCCTCCCTGCCTGTAAACCTGTTTCATCACAGTTCCATATATGGTCTGCTCCATAAGAATGTTTATTGTAAGCACTAGAAAGTGTGTCATAGAACTTTTGCACAACTGCAGGGCACAAATTTAATGCTTTGTCTCTGTCAAAGCCCTCAGCAGTACGCAATACAAGTTCTGGATGCCTTTTTTTAAAACCAGACCACCATGATTTACCAGGAAACCCATCTTTGAATGGGTTTGGCCTCCCTTGACATATTTGAGCAACTGTGGATTTGAGTTGTATCAACTCTAGCCCATGTCCCAATTGGGCCATCTCTTTACACCACTCAACCACCTTGGCCTCCTCCTCCTCAGTTATAACTATAAGAGGCCCTCTACATTTTGTATGAGTCAGTCCATTTATCCAATAATGTATTGATGAGGGAGGAATACCATGTTTTTTGCAATTGTCCGAACTGAGTATCCATTAAACTCTATGTCGTCAATTCCAACTAACGTTTCTTCTTTTGTCCATCCTCTTATAGCACTGATCTTTTTACTTGAAATTGCCCCTTGGACTATTATTGACGGTGGTTCTATGGTTGATGGTGTGTTAACATCAGCTTCAGTCGCATGGTCATCCTCAACAATGTTCCTTGGGGCATTGTTGACATTAACATCACCTATCCTATCCTCATCAGGCGATGTGCATCGCAGCCGCGCACCCCTTGTCACTCTCCTGCCACTTCTCCTTGTACAAGCAACATAACTACCTTTTGCCATAGATGCAACAACCTGTAAAATTATTGCATGCATTTAGATAAGCATATTTGTAAATTATGCTTTCATACAAGGCAAAAATACTTCTGCTTTATTATAGGAAATTATCAACATGTATGTTAGCATCCTTGAAAAATCAAATATACAAAATCATTTTGTTGTATGTCTTCAAAATTATCAATGATTGTTGTTTTGATAACTTGTCTTTAACTTAAAATACCATGACTATATTGATTGGTTTTGTTATGCATTTCCCAATAGAGCTCTTGTTCAGTTTGACTACTTAAAATATTGTTTTGTTGTTTTGTTGTTTTCTGTAAGGATTCACTTCTCCTAAATGGATATCTGGCTATCAAGGAGTTATCATTGGCCAAACCAAGCATGGTATTTAATTTGACCAAGGCTCCAACTTGAGACCCCCTAAAGCACTCTTGATCACAACTATGCCACCATAACAAATTTTTTCCTCATGTCACTTAAAGTTGAAGTTTCTAGTCATGTAAACATTCATTTCAACTACAACTGTTATTTGCAACCTGTCTACATATATAAGAGAGGCCATGCCTTTTTCTTAAATTAGGAAAGCATATTATCAATTTGTAAAGTTTTGAGTAATTATTGACCTCATATATCAAATTAGAAAAAGTGAATAGGAGTAATGAGGGTGCAGTTTTCCATATTTGCAATAGTTTGAGGTTGGTTGTGCCTTCTTTGTGGTCCTTCTTTCTGATAGGTTTCCCCTTTTGTACAACAACCTTCCAATAGGGCCCTTTCACTGCTTCTTATTCATTTGTTTATGTTATTTTCTTCCTTTTACATTGTTTTGTTTACTTTCTGATCATATTTCAAGAATGATCTAAACCCCTTTTTCCTTTTCTCCTTTCAACTTTTTCTTCACTTTATTTTGTAGGTCTTGTTTATGCTACCACTAGTCTTGATGATGTTTATTGCTGGCCTCATATAAGGTTTTTGGTTCCAACACCGAAATTTGTGTAGCAATAGTTGACCACTAATTAAGAAACTCATCTAAAGCTTTTGATCTATATTACAACCAACACAAGGACAATAAATCTATGCTTATCTTCCAATTGGGCCATAGTTTTTGTTTCTTATTATAAAATTTCATTAAACTTTTGTTAAAAATGATTCTTGGAAAGAAATTGCCTTGTGAAATTATGGTTAAACAAATTTCAATTGAGTTGATCATCATGTTCCTACATATTTTTGCATGATGTCTATATTTGTGTAGACATTTACTACAAGCATTGGAAGGATTTTCCAAGACTACCTGTGGTTTGCACAAAACTGGAATTTGTTTTGTTGCTCTTCTCATACATTCTTAAATGTATTTGTCATTGTTTTATTGAGTTTCATCATGTAAGAGATACAATATGTCACTGATGCATATGAATCAAGCATGAATTGAGAATTTGGATTTGCATTCCAAATTCTTAGCATATCATAATAAAAACTATTAGACCATGTATATCGGCCTTCTCTCTTATAAAAGTGTAAATTGATTTAAATTACTAATTTCATTGATGTATTCATTCTCTGTTAAATGTAAGTTTTCTAAAAACCCATCAAATATGTATATCTCACTGTAATTTCCATGTTCTAGTATTTAAAATGTCACTCTGCATTTATTTTCAAGGTGTCATTGTTGCACTCTATTGGTTCAAGTATTGTTGTTTTTCTCATTAGATGAATGGGGACATTGAACCTATAGAAAACATTTATCTTCATCCTGCATGTCCTTGTATAAAACGGTATAAGATGATAGTTTACTGCTTCAGAAATAAAGTGGTATAAGATTTGTAGAAATAATTTTAAAGCAACAACTTTTCTTGTCAGGCACACCAAGCAAATAAAATCAATACTTTCCTTACACTAAATTGAAACTAAATTACGTATATAAGTTTGAACATAGAAATAGGTGAATTGTGAAATAGAACTATAGGCTATGTGTTGATTTTCATGAAACTGAAACTGTAAGTGAAACTGAATCTCTAAGAACTGAAACTATAAGAACTGTGATAAATGAAAACAGAACTGTAAGAAAAATGTGTTGTAATTGATATAACTAACCTGGATATATTGGCAACTGTTCTGTGATGTTTTGTCTTCAAGGTTACTGAATAGTTTGAAAGCATAACATGCAACTTCAACAATGGTTGAACTTATTTTATATTTTTTGACACTTGAATTTAATTGGTGGTAACGATGGACATGGATTGCAATGGCTTCATTTTGAATGTGTGGTCTAGATTTAATTTGATGTGATCTAATGGTTGGGAATTTGTTATTTGTTGATCCATGTGCTTTGATTTGTTTTAATGAGAAATAGAATGAGTTGGGTTTAATTTATTGAAGTTATTGGGTTGGGTGTCATTTATTGAACAAAGTGGGTTTAAATGTTATTGGGTTGGGTGTCATTTATTGAAGAAAGTGGGTTTAAATGTTATTGGGTTGGGTGTCATTTATTGAACATAGGGGGTTTAGTTGTTGAACAACACCGCAGTTATGGCTGACATACATTCACTTTTATTATGTGTAGGTATGGATATTTATTTGGGATACAAAGCTTCAGTTTTGATGAGTGGGGGTTGAAGTGACTGCTACTTTGTACTTCTGTAATAGACCATTTTGGAAGCATTTATGGTTTTATCTGTTTTCTATTTGGGTCAATATGGTTTGCACTCTTAAGTATTAAGATACTATTTATGGACAGTTGTGGGCCCAATCAATGTTTTGGGAAATTTTGGACATAAATTAATACTTATTTATACTTAATGTTATTTATCTTTGTTTAAATATTGGTTTGTAAAAGTCCCAATTTCTGGTGGTTTGGTGGGACCAGTACTATATCAATTACTGGTCCCTGCACAACATTAGACATCTCTCCCCTAGTTGTTGATGTCTAATAACATTTTAATGGGTTTCGATATTTGCTGTCAAGTGACATCTATCTGGTTTCATATCTATGGGTTAATAAATTGAGGTTCTGTGTCTTTCAATAAGAAATTGTAAACAAATAGTGATGTGCAACTCTCTTTGACAACAAAAGTTAGTTTGTTGGACAACCGGCCTTTGGGTTGTGGGTTGTTGCCAGCCTAATGGCCCTTTGCTATGCTAGGGTCATCATCCTATCAGCCGTTGGGCTGTGCCAGGCCATCAGCGTATTGGCCTTTGAGATGTGATGGGGTATTTGCCAATTGGCCTTTAAGATATTTGAGCTAATATTTTCTGGGAAGAATAAAATATTAGTTAGGTGAGACCGAGGGCATATTTTACTACCATTGTAAAAATTTACGATCAGATCCCACTCACAACAACTAGGAATTAAATCAACCAATGAATTTCTATAATTACATAACTATGATTGAGGTGACACATATTATCCTCCATAATCCTTTACGTATGGCATGTCACTCATCAATTTTGATGGTATAATTTTGCAATAAATATTTCAGTAACAAGAGTTAAGTAGTTGTACAATTTAATCATGCCTATAATGGCAGATCTAATATAAGGGTCAAAACATGTACTAGGAAAAGAATCCATCAATTTCCTTTATTATGATAGTTAGTTTCTTCTATGAGTACACCATTAATGTTAATAATGTTAATAATCCATTATAGCTCATCATGTCTATACTTGGGACCAATCAAATAATAATAATCCTAATTATGAATATAAATTCCTATCAGCAGTGACAACAAAGAAAATTTTGATTTAGGAACTAGAGTTATATGAGATAGTAGACATGAATCTCCAAGCTTGAATTTACCCCTCTAATGATATTCATTATGAAGTTATTTAAGATATTGAAATTTAATAACAAAGAATCCAAGGGATTTGAGATTCAATATCCTGGAGAGATTACAATCAGTAACTTTTTATTAATATATAGTTGCCATTCTTCACTACAAATTATTTTGTAAATAAAACTATATGGACACACTAGATAATAACACAACATGTGGGCACTTTTACAACGGTTTGTTTTAGATATCATAATATATTGAAACAAAATACTTTCTCCTTACCTATTCAATTCTAACGATAATATGAATCATAGGTGATAATTTATAGTGGGAAGTTTGTTGTTGCCTAAGTCATGTTTAACATAGGGTATAATGATTTTCAATACACAAGGTTATATTTTAAGCCTAACATTAGAGTGGACCCACTTAAGTGTTCCTATATTCATGTTTTCTATGCCTTGCGATTGGAATGAATAAGAGCTAGTCTCTTCTTTTTGTAATGGCTATGTGCGTGGTGCCTTGAGAAGGTTGAAGCATACTTGGCAGTGCTATGAGAGAGACGATATCCAAGGGAAATGATAAAAAGGCAAGAGCTAATGTCACTTTTCTAATTCACATACCTAAAAAGGATAATTCACAAAAAATATATCACATTGGCTAATTGCAAATCAGATGTCGTGGATAACTACCAGTGTTGGACATTGGATAAGCCAATGCTCTCCTTGTGTTTCATGACATGTTCTTAATCGATTCTCGTGGATCTGTTAACTTTGGCGATGCGTCCATTTACTAACACCTGCGGGTTTTGGTGTAACGACAATCATGATTCCAACAAGTGGTATCATAGCCAAAGCTCTCAAGTTCGAATCACACTCGCCTTGGGATGGGGGAAGATTGTTGGAAATTGGATAAACCAGCGCTCCCCTTGCATTTCGTGACATGTGTTTATCCACCTCTCATGGATCTGTTCACTTTGGCGATGTGTTCGTTTACTGACACCTGCAGGTTTTGATGTAAAGGAAATCGTGATTCCAACAAGAATATTTGCCTTCATAGTGATGAAGTATTTTCAATCTACACTATGGCAAGTTCTATTCATAAATTTGTCAGCATCGAATCTATGAAGTTCTGATGCTAAATTTAAAATGTGCATATAAATTGATCTATTTTTTTATTTTTTTTTCTATGGCATAAATGTTGTCTCTTTGTTTAGGATCTGTCATGGTTTACACTAGCAACTTCATATTATGTACCTAAATTTCCAATGGGAATTCAACTCACAATAGTATAATTGTGAACTTATCATGTTTCTCATGGAAATTAAACTTCAAAGGGCCCATAAGTCCTATAATTTAAACAAAATCTCTAATACGAAGTGTAGAGACCCTATTAATTCCATAGGTCCTAGAATTTATTCAATTGCTCATGATGCCATACAAAAAAAATATTATCAACAAATAAGTTATGCATCCCAAGCTAACCCTGAGGGTTAGCTCAATTGTTCGAGTTCTCATTGCTAAGTACCTCGCTAATTCATAGGTCACAGGGTCAACTCTCCTCGACACCCCTGGAGTTAGGCCTTGCTAGTTTGGATGGCAATATGTGATCCCTTCAAATTGTTCTTCCCTAATTTTCCCTCATCGAAAAAAAAGTTATACATCCCAAGGTCACAGAGTTATAAAAATCATAAGCAGTAGTAGATTCTCTTTTTAATTTAATTCTTTCATCGATGATGACAACAAACATAAAGGATTATACATATATGAATATTTCAATTTTACACATACCATTAACCAAGGATTTTTCAACTATGAAACTTTCCTTTAATCTCTACAATCTAATAATTATTGTAGCTAATAATAATACATATATATAAAAAAAGGTAAATACCATTGATACCATGCATCAAGGGGATGAAACCCTAAACTAGAATCCACCAATTCCTTGTGCTCCCTTTACGTAATCCTCATACACGTGTGGAAATTCTACATCTCGATCAGACGTTTTCAACTCACAAATAGACCTCCCAGTATTTCCTTGGTACTCTTCTTCCCTATGGACCACCGAGTTGTAATGAGGTTGTACAAAAGAAGGAAAAAACACTAGAAAATGGAGGAGAGCATTCCAACTCATGAGTTTCCCATTCACAAAGCCTTTACTTCCACCAAAATCACCATAGATCTCAATAGTCGCTCTAAGTACAAAATAACATTAGGATAGTCATATAATAGTACGGAAAAAGAAAGAGTTCATTTCTCATAACTTTCTCCTTTTATAGAAGGTTTCAGTGATGACACTTGTCACTTCATTCAAAACTACTTGTTTTCATTAATCTAATATTTTGATTATTCATATACCCATGTGTCAGCCTCTCACTAAATCTCTCCTAAAACTATTTTCTTAATTTCTTATTAAAAAATTATTTTTCCCTCACCCACACATGCTTCCATATTTTTTCTCCTAGTTGTCTCTTAATCTCAATTTATACTCCCTAATTTGTGTTTATTGACTTAATTCAACAGGTAGATCTCAAATTTTGATCCCCAACTACATCCTAATTTTTCTCAAGTTAAAATCTTAGTTGGAAAATCTTGTGTTATACTCGTCACATGGAGGTTCTCTTATGAACTTCAATTTCTCAAATATTAAATTACTTCAATATACATTATATACTTAAGTTTTTCTATGAGTGAGGATGTTAAGGTTACTTATTTGGTTCAATTTTTATAATTATACATATTCTCCCTTTAGCCAAAGTTTGCTTCTGATTTAATTTTCCCAAAATCATTATGCTTACATCATGTGTCCTAGAGTTTATCATTTCATGAGCATGAACCATCATCCCTTCCATTTTTCCTGATTCCAAAGGGTGCCAAGTTAATCGTGCCCTTCAAGAAATTCATTTGGAAGTTCCAAGGGTGCCATGTCGTTTTTCCTTTAGGCATCCATGGCTAAGAGGGAAAACTTGGCATGATGAAAAAGACCATTGTCATCTCATGTGTTACACTCTATGGTGAGACTAATGGTGTTGGGGATCAAGGAATTTTCCTTGATGCACGCTTGCTAGTAAATCCTCATGAGCAACCCAAATCAAGGGTCTCCCATCATGGAATTGTAAGCTTCAAGGAGAAGAATCTAAACACCTTCTAACCCAAGTCACCATGGAAGTGCTGGTGAGTGGAATCAAGGACGATGTCCAACCCCACCCATGAAGTTCCATCTATCTTGTACAGCCTCGTCACCCATGTGTGAGTTATTTGGCGATCCGAAATCTCTTATTTACCGACATTATCCAAGATATTTTCTTTAGTTGATGTTAGCATATTTGCAAGAGAGAACATGTAAAAATCATATTTGAAAACACTTAAAGAAGAAGCAACATAAAAGAGACCACAAAGACAATGCACAAAAAAGTTTGATAATGGATCTCATCCAATGTGGATTACTTCATTGAGCCTTGTTTCAATAGTTGAGAGGCCTCTTCATTCATCTCGTAAAAACAAAAGGAAAGTACATGGAAAAATACTTCATCATACCTCCAATCCTAGGAGGGACTTGAAATTCGACTGCTTAAATCACAACAAGCACAGCGCCAGCAGATCTGTCTCATGCTCCTCAGACTTTTGACTATAAAAATTACCCACTTCTGAAAGATTTATTTCTATCTCGAACTTCATACCCAAAAATTAATGAAAATGTGCGTTTCTACCATGACCCCTAAAACTCGCTGCTCAGATGCAAAATATGACTCTACCATTGCGATCTTTATGAAATTATGGTTAAAATGAATCTAAACTCGACCCCATTATGACACTCAATTTTGGCCCTTTAAATAATCTTTTAGGTTCCTCATAGCATCAAAAAAGAATATTTCAAGAATATTCCTATAGAATATTCCCTAAAATATGCTTTAAGAAACACATTCGCTCATGGCTCCTTCGCGTAGGGTTCTACACTATCATAATTCCACCGCTCTAGGTTTTGTAGATCCTTGGCTCACTCACTCTCTGTCACCCCTAGTTGAATGAGATAAGTTGAGTCTAAATAATCTAGGCCTGGCAGGCTTTCCAATTCCCACCTAGTCGGCTCATCGATGCTTTGTGTTGGTTGTCACCAGGTAGCCCAGGGTCAAACCTTGTGGCCTCTATTTTTAACAACCCAATCATTTGATTTAAACCATATTAATATATATGGTTACAACCATATATTAAACTATATATATTTTTTCTTTTTTATTTCTAATAATTGTTAATTTTTCTTGGGGCTATATTTCTCTTTGCTTTAGATAATTACATTTCATTATTTACACATTAAATTCACCCCATAGCATCATAACATTATTCCACAACATATGAAATTATATAGAAAGAAAATATCATCATCAATGTAGTAGAACAAAAAGGAATAATAGAAGAAAATCATTCACACATAGAGACACCAGGATTGGTCAGAGATCAGGGAAAAACCCCACAAGGGGGAAAACTCTTTCAAATTATTCTTCTTATTATATTTTCATTAAATGTTTCGAAAAAGAGAGAGTATAACATTCCAATTTTGTATCCATAAGACCATCCAACAAAATTAATGAAACAATATCCCAAATATGAACCCAACAATAATACTAATCAAACATAACTTTTTCTAGCATGTGGTCAACTATCATTAACTGTCGAAGTTTACAAACAATAGTGGTCAACTATCAAAATCAAACCCTAGGTTCCAACCGCATGAAGAGAGAGATGTGTGTGTGGCTGAGACGATCCAACCACACTCACTGGCCTGTGTGCCTACGATTGCAACTGAAAATCTCTTGTGGGAACCCTGTAACTGAGAACCAAAAAACCTAATCACATGTTTGTGTTTCGAGCTCTGCAATTGCAGACCTATTTGAACCAACTTCCACAAACCAACCGTAGATATGTGTAAGCCAAAACAAAGAAATAAGAATGATTGATGATGTCCAAATGAGGTCACTCGACTTATATTTATATCCATCCAAGGGTGTCCAATTTCCTTTTGGGCCGACCTGACCTTTTTGTTCACATGGGGGTTTCTATATTAAAATATATTTTTCCTTAACCAAATTAATTTCTTCCAATGACTAGTATGGGTCTTCCTTCATGAGGAAGATTGTCCAAAGGAGGGAATTTTTCCTTGAGCTTCCAAAATTAACACTCCCTCCTAACTAGGGAGAAATTACTGACTGCAACATATGTCTCATCACAAGTATCTCATCATCATCAAATGTTGTTGTGCTTCTTAACCTGCAAAAGATACCTAAATACAGAATATGCGAAGAAAAGAGACCGAGAACACAGAATGGCAATGACTTTATTATTCAAAGAGTAATGTTCACTTGCCTCTTCGAGGGGGCAACCTCCAATAGAGTAGAGCTCGATTACAAAATAAGACACGATGTTCCTCGCAGGGAGTTACTATCCTTTATATATGACTCCTATGAGTAATACCACGGGTCAATACCGCTTATTACTAATACCATCTATCTAATACTACGGCCCATTTCCAACTAACTGTGGTTCCTTTATTAATTGCGGATTAACCACTTACAATTATTAATATGGGCTTTATTG